>DWCF01006813.1:0-11742 GCA_018230265.1 Delias oraia | reverse complement strand
GGAATCCTTAAAACCCGCATGAATAAATAAACGAACGATAAATCAGGATCGCCTGCAGCCTTCAGCAGATCATGAACAAGAAAGAAAGGGCCAATAACTTTCACATAATGGCTGTGACTAGGCCCTGTATGAAAGAATAATATCAGTTCCTCGATGTTTTATGTTTCCAGTGTTCGCACATTGAAGAAATGCGTAAACGTATTTATTTCTTTCGTCTGTTAAAAATATCACATTGGTTAAATATCGAATTAATAAACTCTTTTCTGTATCTTTTTGTCGATTTATCAAAGGAGGGTTTTATATGCATTTTATATGTTTAGAAATTTAATCACTTTTAATGTTTAATTTAATAGATTAATAAAAATTATAATTGATTAAAACTATTTTTAATATGGTTTAGTATGCTTGATATTTTGTTCTTGTAATTTAAATGGGGATTTATTTAACAAAGATGCAATAATGCAGATAAATATTGAATAAATCTATCATTGCGCTATTCCAATTAACAATATAATCTGTATCACCTGGATGTTTGTCGTTTGACAACTGAAAATTGTTTAAGGAATTTTGTGCCACGCACCAACACTCCATGGACAGCGGCCTATAGTTATTTCTAAACCACTACGATTGGGGATCTTTATAAAGAGCGTACCTATCTCTACCTATTATAATATATCAATTGACTATATCAATAATGGTTTTCACATAATCTGTAACTACACATTTGAAAAATATAATTACGGAACACCCAACCCTATTCGGTCCCACTGTGCATTGGCGGAGTTTTATACGCTAATTATAGCTAATATGGAAAGTAATTATCGTCTACCTACATTTTACCATAAAAATAAACGTATATTTCTAAAATAAAATAACCAAAAAGGTTGAAATACTTTTCATATTTAATTATAAAATACAATTTGGTTTTGTTTATTACATTTGAGTTATTAGTACTAAATAAATACCTCCTTCGGTAGTCTAAACAGAATCTAATCCTAAAATCATAAAACTTTCAAGGAAACACCTGCATTAGATGTTGTATGTGGCAACATCGGCACGTTAAGAAATATTTCCACCATTTCCATAGTAATTTAATGATACAATATTTTACATAAATGCCAACACTACTAGACTAATAATACATTAAGTAAATAAAGCCTCCACCGTAAGAGCCTTGCAGAAGCATGTGCTGATGTACCAATTGATGCGTGGTTATACCACAGTATCAACATGGAATAGTACTTATACTGTGATTCGCTGTGTGATACTGGAGGCCTACTAAATACCTACAACTTAAGTTGCATAAAAAATTAGCAACACCTCTAAACTGAATTGTTATACACTTATAAATTGGTGACTGTAATCTTACCATCAGACGATCCGCTGCCCCGTTGTCCAAATAATAAAACAATTTTTATATGTTCCTTTGTGAGTGAGGATATCGGATGCTGTTAAAAATGCCGCTTAAGCGGCGTAGAAAGCCAGCAACACTAACAATACGCGGACTGTGGCGCGGTTGTCCATGGGCGGCGGTGTTCTCTTACCAAATAGGAGACCCACCTGTTCCGTTACCCGCTATAAAATAAAAAAAAATATTAAAATACCAATAAAAAACTTACGTGGTCTACATTTGTAGGCGACCTCGACAAAGTTTCTCGCGTGAGGACATGGATCATCTGTTCCCGGTTTCAGCTTCGTGCTAAATTCACAGCTTGGTTTCTTCTGGCACGCTTCAACCACAGTTTGGAGTATAGAATACTATAAACAACGTTTTAAAATTAAAACTTAAACTAGGTTTTGCGTGTAATATTTCCTAGCTAACTTCTGATTTATGCTCGCGTGTCAGGCGTAAGATATATTGCCCACTTTTAAATCATTTAATTTTTAAAATATAATTTACATAAACACACCTATAGCCTAAATTCGTACACATTAATTAAGTTTATTATATATGTAGGACATTGTGCTACATATTACAACGAGAGGTATCGGTGTTGTTTCCCAGTGCTAATAAAAAAAATTATTTATAATTTAGTCGGTCTTTGGAAGGGCTTGACGGCCGAGTGTAATATTGTCACACCAGTGAGAGAGACATGCTGACACATATTATGACACATTCATCATCTCGTCTTTATCATCTGACAACCATCCATGGGCGTATTGAGAATTATAAATTTACGTTTTGTTTAAGTTCTGTTTATATAGCAGCTAACCTGAACGTTACAGAATTGGTGTTACCTGCATAACATTAGGCCTCAAACACTTCTCAGCATCAGAGGCACTCTGTGGCTCAGATATGCAATTATAATTTCCCGGAGCTGCTTTCCCATACTGAGCGACTTGTATGCTTATATATGTCCCTTTAGGACAGGTTAATGCTACGTCTTCGTCATAGCAAGCTGCCCGCTGTATCGTCTTCAGTGTGCCAGTCAGGAGCGCTTAAAAATGATTAACCATTGAAAAAATCTATAAATACATACGTAAAATGAAATGGTTTTAAAATGTACCATGAAACGAGAGCGATTTAATTTATAATCTATTCTGTCTCTGGAAGGATTTAACAGTGGCCGGGCGAGTTTCTTAATACTGTCGCATCAGTTCGAGAGCTAAGCTGAAGCATATGCTAGCCCACTAATTGCGCCGGCATGTCCTTTTTTTTAATATTATTAAATTGTATTTATTTTGACGAAATAATAACATAACCTCCATTCAAATTAAGCTAACAAATATCATTTTACCTGAAAATAAATAAACGCCAATAAAATTATATTAATAATATCTCTTAATTCACTCAACAAACTATATTTAATTTCTTCTTATTATTTTAGCATCAGTGACTAGTACTTAATAGTTTTTAGTAAAGAGAGTTAAATTTGGCAAAATGGCAGAAAAGATTTTATTTTTATTATTTATAGTTGAATGTTATTTACAAAAAAAAAATTAAAAAAATTTCAAGATCATCGAATGGCATTGTGTCGTAGTTAATATTAAAATTTCGTAGGTCTCATTATATCTTCGGTAGTATAGTGGTCAGTATCCCCGCCTGTCACGCGGGAGACCGGGGTTCGATTCCCCGCCGGAGAGACTGTTTTGTATCTAAATGTCAATGACCAATATTAATTTTCATATTTAATAATATATAAAATAATCTAAATAAAAAATAATTATTAGCGTTTTGTCATACAATCAAGATCTTAAATATTTTCTCTCTGGTTAGAAAAACGAATTTAAAAATTATGCATTTATTTACTCTAATATTTTATTTTGAAAAGCTTACATTTCTTTTGGCCTCTTGAAATATTGCGTTAATTAAGAGTACGAATGCCATCATGGCACCAGTACTGCAGAAACGGCTTAGAGGATTAATTGCTATGTGTGATAACGGTGTCGCAAAGGAAAAACCAGTGCGTTTTGGTCTAGAAATACCGAACAATACCTATTGATGGCCAGAGACCAAAGTTGATAATGAAGAGTTGAAGGATAATGTGGAAGCGCGTCCATCGGAAACAATATCCTATAATAGAAGTAAAATTTAGGAATTTACATATGAAATTAGCGTATTGGCTACAATTCCAAGGAACTGCAGGTGGCGATGTTAGTGTTAAAACTATTTTTAGCCACTCAAAGCAAATCGGCAAAGTTAAACCTGAAAAGTACACAATACGCCAATTTCATATGTAAATTCCTAAATTTTACTTCTTTTTTATTTAATAAAAAATCCATATATTTCAAAACAATACATTTTTTGTGTGTGAAAATCCCTAAGAAGGTTTATTTGCACACCGAATATTCGTCATTAGACCCAATTCCAGTACTACACGGACCGGTCAATAACGGTTTAAAAGTACAAATACAGGCAGATCCAAATACTATTCTTACATTACACGATTTATTTATTTATTTCTAAAAGTGTTCAAAAAGTTTTTACTATGCCGGAAATTATAAATTTAGGATTTAACGGTAATTCATTATTTAATTTTGGTAATATACGTTCCAATAATCACTGCTTTCCGTATAAATTATGATATTCAGGTACAACAAGTGTGGCTTTAGTAATTGATCCGGTAGATTTACTTGGAGACGTCAAAACCAAGACCAAGAACGCCTTAATTTAGGTAGAATAAGACTCAAGAATAAGGCACTAAGACATTTGAATTAGGCTCAAGTCTTACCGTGTAAGACTTGAGTAAAAACAAGACTAAACCTGCAAGACTCTTGCGTCTTGCAGCCCTTTTTTTTGGCAATGATTTTTGTAATTTCTCATTAAATCTTTAGACATTTATAAATCTGGTTGGTTTTTACTATGGCTATGATAATTCAAGCTCAAAATATTGCTATTCTGGTAGGTTTTTCTATGATCTGAAGTAAACTTTAATTAATACCAATAGTCTTATAGGTAATTACAAGACTTGCAAGACTCTTGCTGCAAGACCAAGACCAAGACTGGCTAAGTCTTGCATTTGGGAACACAAATTGCCACACATTTCTTATCCAATTAGCGACCGGTAAGGTAAGCCAGCTCAAAAATGGCTATGCTATAATATCCATAGCTTAAAAATATATTTCAAAGGTTCAATGGAGCGTTTGAAAATCAATAGAACAGGTGTGAATTGATTTATGACTCACATCTGTGCGCTGTAACGATTCCAAAACGATACATCAGCGATTAATTTATTTACATAAAGTTCAATAAATGCAATTTATTGATTTTAAACACGTTTCACTAATAGTTTTATTCAATATATTCAAAAAATTATATATTATAAACAGACTAATATTTGTTTTATGTATTTTCATATTTTTTAAATTGCATAGCGGACAACGGAGCAGCTGGGTCTCCTATATGAAAAGAGAACACCGTCACCCATGAACAACCGCACTATAGTCCGCGCATTGGTTGTGTTGCCGGCTTTTTACACCGCTTAAGTGGCACTTTTAAGAGCTTCCGATATCCTCACTCATCTACGAAACAGCACAGGTACAGTTTCACGCTGAGTATTCTATATCCCGTGGTATCACTAACTGGCCCAATCAATGCGTTCGCGTATGCTTTAGCATGGCTCTCCCACGGGTGAAAATTTATTGCTAATAGAATTATTTCTTGCGATTCTTTTAAGATTACAACATGGTATTATATAAATGACAATAGATAATAAACAAGTCGTCTAGGAGGAACATGGAACGAAACAATGTCTATACTTGGAGACAAAGGGAAAGAAACTGTCGCAAGGGTCTTATGTATCATGAGATAATAAGTGTATAAAGTTTCCTTAAGTACACAGAATTAAGTATTCTTATGTCATACGAAAAGTTAGCGACAAAATAATTTATGCTAGCGGTCGCTCATCGGACTAATTCAAATATTTTTTGTATTGTATTGGCTAGCAATGGAGCAGGTGGGTCGACTTTATGGTAAAATATCCACCGCCCATGGGCAACCACTCTACTATCCGTTTTTTGATTGTGTTGATATTTTATGACACTAATTTCAAATGCCTCTGATACCCTTACTCATTCAACAAATGGCACAAGTAATGTTTTACACTGGTATTTTGTGGGCACATGGTATCATTTCGGGCGAGCCGGCCCAATTAGTGTGTCAGCATATGCTTTAACATGGCTCTCCAATGGATGTGATATTGTTAAGATACTCGACCGGCCACTGTCTAGGCCTTCCAAAGACCGAATAAATTATAACTTATACGCCGTAGTGGCTTATAAGACCAACGTAAGTGCTCTACAGCGCACCAAACACAATTCTAAAAACCTTAAACTTTATAGGTTAAACATTGTTAGGAAGATTAATGTGCAAACACATTCCACAAAATATTTGATAGATTATATCCCGTAACAAAACCAAACGTCCAATTTTCGTAGCAAACATTTTCCATAATCTCCAGATATGTGATTTTGAGACAATCTATACATTTTAAACTTTATATCATTATAAATGTAGCCTTATCTATATTTTTTGTCCACAAAATGTTTATATGACATTAGTGGACTATCAAGGCAGGTATTTTTAATTATTTTGCCATGTGAAAACGGCATGGTAAAGGCGTGATAGTTTGGTGTCAACAAAATAAGATATAAATGATTTTGATTTTTGGATGGACAAACATAAACCAATTTTTAAAAAAATTAAAAATAAAAACGAATAAAATTCGATTTTCGAAACGCAAATATCTACTGAGTAAATAATGAATATATTTTAAATTGAAATTCCTAACCAAAGAGTATGAGATATATGAAAGATATATGAGATCAAAGTAGCCAGGTCAATAAAACGCCAATTTCATTTACATTATGTATAAAGACGTAATGTTTAATTTTTAATGTTACAGCGGTTTTTATGTTATAAAGAGCACAGCCTTCCGAGCCACAAACCATGATGTGATTGTGTTGCCGGTTTTTTAAATAAATTGATTGATATTAGTTGTGAGCAAAATTTGATTTATTAGGTTTTTAAAAACACTTCGTCAATGTAGAATTAAATTCAATCATATTTATTATATGTATATAGATATGATATGCCTATTAAAATAATTGAGTACAAAATATTCATGAGTGTCTTGACCGATTTTACCCAACTCTCAATTTAAAAACACAAAAGTTTTCGCTGGTCTACATTTGAGATTGATGTGTATAAATGAGCCTATATATTATTTTATTAAAATAGGCATTAGAACTGGAGGCTCACCTAGAGTAAGCGGTCCTCCGCCCATGGACACCCCTAGTCCTTGCAACCGGATACGTTGTCGTTATTTAGGGAATATGAACGCTCTTTTCTCAAACGTTCCCAAATTGTTTTAGTTTGAAAATCCAAAGTCAGCTGATTCTACACAGTGAAGGTGCACGGTACAAAACACTTTAATGCGCTGAGTTGTGAAACTACAATGCATGGATGAATCTTTAAGTCCTATCCCGATTTTCAGTCATTTAATTTGAGACAGAAGATTAATTTAATTATTTTTCTGTTTTCATAGTAATAAACTTTGTATTAAAAATCAAATCAAGTGAAATAGTATATAAAATCAAAGGGTAAAATAAAAAAATATCTACGATTGTTATAAAATAAAATTTCTTAAAACGATACCTCATAAGATACGTTCCAATATCAAACTATTCCGTGGTAGAATAGTTGCATAGTATTATAATTAAATTTCTTCGCAAATAACCAAAACCAATCAGAGGCAGTTTTATTAAAATAAATTGTGGAATGTGAAGACTGCCATATTTTAAAACCTTTATTGGTTTTTACTGTCAGTCAAAGGCAGTAATTAATTCCATAGAACGAACATATAGAAAATATACGGTATTTCGCTGTATCTTTCGAGAGCCTCGTAGCTTAAAAGTTTTAAAAATGTAACAAGAAGCGAGAGGTATCAGGTTCGAATCCCGAGTGGTCGAAGGTGAGTGTCTTAATACTGTTGCACCCGTGGAGGCAATACTGAAGTTTAGGCTGACGCACTAATTGGACCGGCTCAACCGAAGTGATACCACGTGTTCACAGAATACTCAGCGTGTCAGTACTTGTTCTGTGTTTCATGGGGACTTCGGAGGCTCTTAAAAATGCCGCTTGAGTGGCATAAAAATCCGACAACACAACCGATGCGCGGACTGTGGTGCGTTTGTCCATGGGCGGCGGTGTTCTCTTACCATATAGAAGACCCATCTGCTCCGTTGTCCGCTATACTATAAAAAATTAATTTACAAATGTTATCAAAATAACAAAATATACTGGTAATATATGTGTTTTTTGAAAATATGAAATAATATACGTATTTATAAAGAATCTTTCAAGAAAATGCGACGGTAAAAATAAAATATTTTTTGCTTAACTATTATAAATAAATCATAAACTTCAAAGATACTTTAAATTCTATTAGTTCAAAGAAAGTATAAATAACATTTTTATACGTACAAAGTCTTCAAGTAGGTCACGTATGTAGGGAATTAATATTGTCTTGAGGTTTCGCCGTGCGACAATCAATAATGTCCAAATGAATTGGTACTTGTACTGTAATTCGCAAAGTGAGTGAGGATATCGCAGGTCCTTAAAAATGACGCTTAAGTGGCGTAAAAAGTCGGCAATACAACCAATGCGCGGACTGTGGCGAGTTTGTTAATGTGCGTCGGTGTTCTGTTATAGGAGACCCACCTGCTCCGTTATCCTCCGCTGTACTATAAAAAATACAGCGCTTCCCAACCTTGATTTATTGTTAGCATTTATGTATGTACAAAATACTCGCGGATCCTCGGGAGTCCGAAGTCCACAGATTAGTAAACACTGGTCTAATAATAAAATCTGATCTAATATATACTTAAACACTTCCGTAACAAAATAATAAAATTCACAGGGCATATATTCTATCTCTCGATGTGGCTTATCTGTTTAAAAATAGCTTTCAGATAAAGTTATGGTATGTAAGAAGAGGAAGAAATTCATATTAAGTTCATGAATTAATATAATACAATATAAAAGCAATAAAATGTAAGTTAAAAATGAGTTACACATTACAGACATGCAGCCACACTTAATTTTTTGTCATATAGCGAGTTTAGGAGGAGGGTCTCCTTTATAGTACGAAATCACCTCCGCTCTTGGGGATTTGCCGAGCTGTGAGGACAACTTAGCAGCAATATATTCTAATAGTTTTTGGTTATATTGCTTTTAAAATAATCTTCAGTCATTAAAACATTAATAAATAAAAATTATTTATTTCCTGCCAAAACGGTACAACTTATCCTTACACTAAGAAATTTCTCATACATTCCGAAACCTTTGAGATAGCTGTCTGTGCTAGGCTCGAAACCTGTATGACCAGGTCTCCAGGTTCCCTCCTTTCAATCAATCATTGGATTGGTTGGAATTTGGGTTGTATATTCAAGATCTGTGTTAATTAAATTAACATAAAAATACTATAGAACTAATAAATCATAACAAATCAAACAATCATCAAAAGCTAACAAGGAAATCTTAAATTTATAAGGTTGTGACATACTCAATTTTTATTATTAATGGATTCTCACGAGAAAAACATGATATTATATGCAATATGATTTTCCGATACAATATTTCTGATCTCAGTTAGCTGTTTTAATGAGCCAATAAGTTTTGTAGAAAAATAGTTTCATTTTGTTTTCTTCATTCTAAAGCTCATTATAAATGATAATTGCAGATATGTTTTCTTTTAAACATAGTCAACTGTTTTTTTATATTCTATGGCGGACAACGGAGCTGATGGGTCTCCTATATGGTAAGAGAACACCGCCGCCAATAAACAACCGCGCTACAGTCCGCGCATTGGTTGTGTTACCAGCTTTTTACGCCGATAAAGCGAAACTTTTAAGAGCCTCCGATATCCTCACTCACTCTCCGAAATACAGTACAAGTATCATTTCACTATGAGTATTCTGTATATATATACAGTTTAAATATGTAAAAATTGTAGGTATTTCTTATATTGAATTTGGTCGCGCTTAGCGCTGTCATCTTTAAATAAATTGTTTTGAATGCTGAATGATCTTTGAACGTATTTGCGTGATAAGATTTAACACTAATTAAATACTAAATCTTGTATATAATTTGCGTGAATTGAGAGGTATTATTAATAGATATTTATTATGTTTAGCGAATAACGAAGCAGGTGTGTCTTCTGTGTGTTAAGATAACACCGCCCTCTTGGACAATCGCGCAACATCCGCGAATTAAATATGTTGCCGGCTTTTTTCGTCATTAAGCTGAATTTTAAAGGGCCTCCGATATATATTAGAAAAAACAGTAGAGGCACCGTTTCAAGTACAATTAGTGCCGGCCAAATTAGTGCGTTATATTATGCACATATGCTTCAGCATGGCTGTGTTACGGGTGCAACACTATTAAGGAACTTGGCCGCTGTCATGCCCTTCCAGATAAGTATAAATTATAAATTAAATTATAATTGTCCGGACCGAGAATTGAACCAGATATCTCTCGCTTCATGGTACTCCTTTAAAACCATTAAGCTACGAGTCTCTCGTTTGTTACTTGAAATGACGTACAAAGGCTCGTCAAAGAATCTATAATTGATGACTAATCTACACAATACGCCTCAGCTGAAAGTATCAACCGAAAAACAACAAAAGTCTAACAAACTAAGATTGTCGTCACCCGAGACATTTCAATTTTCTATTAAGAAAATAGAGCTAACAAAACAAAATTTATTACATATTTTCAATTCGTGACGTCTTGACAACTTGGCAATTTTATTAAAAGCGAAAAAGCTTCGAATTTCATCGCGAAACAAATAGACAGAAGTCACGCTGACTCACTGATAATAATAAACCTTGAAAGAATTATGTTTTATCTAAACCGACTAAAGAACAATTATTTGCTAAGAAGAAGCTCAGGGCTTCTCAAAATTGTTTACAATATGATGACAAATACAATTGTTATTTTTAAGGCTAGGGGTGTCCATGGGCGAAGGACCGCTTGCCCTAGGTGAGCTATATATCCTATATAATTAATACTTAATATTAATTGTATAGGATATTAACTTATAATTTATTTTAAATGTCTATTCTACTGCAGATATTGTACATTTTTTTTTGTTTATTCCATAGCAGACAATGGAGCAGGTGGGTCTCCTGTATGGTAAAAGTATATCACCGCGCATGAACAATCGCTCCAGAGTCCACGCATTGGTTGAGTTCCCCGCTTTTTACACCGCTTAAGCACACTTTTAAGGGCCTCCGACATACTTAATCACTCTGGTAAACACAGTACAAGTATTTTTTCGCGCTGAGCATTCTGTGCGCCCGTCGTATCGCTTCGGACGGGCCCAATTTATACGTCGGCATATGCTTTATATATAAAAGATTAAATTAAACGATATAATAAGCAGCGGCAAATGATATGTAATATTATAACGCTATTAACAACTTGTACTCAATGATACGTTCAAAAGGCTATATAGTTTACCACAAAGCCATCATTCGGTTAATGGTTTCTAAACACACCAATTTAGAATGTATATAGTACCGCAAACAATCTTGAAACTGGTCACCGATTCAATATGGCGAGGCAAGCTCAATATTGGTAAACTAAAATTTACATTGCATAAATTGTATCATTTTTTCTTAAACAATGCATATGATTTTTACTAATTTCTAAATAGTTTTATAATTAAAATTATTGGAAAAATGTCTCTTTTCTTTAAACATTTTCAGTCAATGGAAGGTTTTTTTATATATAATATTGACTTTGGCTATGTGACATACCTACGCCCATAAAACCATTTGACCCGTGTGCCTTTATGGCTTTTTAAAACGGTAATATTTGAAGGCTCCTTAGTAAGTGAATCGGAAATGCTTTGAAAGCCTTTTTACTACGTTGAACCGTAAGGCAGGAATTGCCCTCTAACTACATATTTTTTTGTACAATCACGTCAAAATTTAAGCCAAAAAAGACGAATTTAAATTGATAAACTGAAAAAACAGGAATTCAGCATTTCATCAGTGTGCGTCAGTATGGTGGAGTGTAGATTTCTAATAATTACGAGCTTCTAAGGATGTAATATAAAGAAATAATAATTTGAATAATAAAAGTAATACTTTCCTGTATTTTTCATAACTCTCCTGTCATTTAAATCTTCCTTGTATTTTAACAAATATTACAAGATCAAAGTTATCCATTTTCAATTTTCGGAGAGATGAAAACATCTTAGAATAATGTTTTTTATTATTTTTAAGATAGTTGTA
>DWCF01006812.1:0-11743 GCA_018230265.1 Delias oraia | reverse complement strand
GCAAACGAGCAGGAAGCTCACCTAGAGCAAGCGGTCTCCCGCCCATGGACCCACCCAGCTCTTGCAGAGACGCGGGTGCGTTGACGGCCTTAAAGGAATGTCTACGCTCTTTTCTTGAAGGTCCAGAAGGCGTATTGGTTTGGAAATACCTCTGCTGGCAGTTGACTCTACAGAGTAGTGGTGCGCGGCAAAGAAATGCCTTGACAAACTCAGTTTTTCGCTGAAATTAGTATCTAAATTAACATTGAGTATAATTTTCTATACATTATAAAGTAAAAACTACATTTTAAATGAGACGTCCAAAACTCTCAATTTTCGCAGACTAATACCATTCACAGAACCATTTTTTTCCTACTATTATTTTTTGAGTTATATAGCAATATAGTACATACGTTAATTTCGTTCCAATTTTTGCAAAAAAGTTTCCTCTTTAATCTCTTTACTCGGTGACACAGTTCGCCAAAAGTATGGCCGATATCGAGGCCATAAGACGGCCAAGGTAATACGTTCGTAATTAAATAATTACTAGTAATAATTCTATATGAGAAATTATACTTATTTAAGTAGAAAGTACTTCTTTTAGGATAACATAGCATGTACAATTTACCAAGTAAGGTTTTGATCGATATTTTAACCATTTTGAATACTTAATTGTAGAATTACGTATTCCAAAGACTGTGGCTATGTAGGGCCCACGATTACTTTATTTTGTAATCATTATTGACACCCTCATAATACTGGAATGACTTTTTCCAAGTCAAGTTAACTCTAAGATAGGAAAATAAACACATAAGCTAAGATTTTCGTAAATATAATAAATTATTATAGTTAATAATTATAAAAGAAACCTTTAAAAAAGCCAGACATTTTCCTTTCGGATTATGGTAATTAATAAACATAAAAATCGCCATATAACATAAAACTATTGTGTTCTCTGTAAATAGAAATATAATGTTTTTACAACTAAATTACACTTAAACTAAACATTTACTTATTTTTACTATGAAAACCTTCACTTGTCAATAAGGTAACCACATTCAAAATTATACTTACGTTATGTTTTCTTTTGACTTTTGTGGTTAAAGATCACAATTTTGCCAGTCTTACTACTTCCAGTTTCTTTAGTAACTTACAACTTTACCAGTCAAACAAGAATTTGATCAGTGTTAAAATAATATCTATAAATTACTACCATGAACTAACATTTTCACCTGTAGAGAGAAAAGAATAGATAATAGAGAGATAATTTATGCCAAAAAATAATAAATTACACTACTTTACCTAAAACTTATATTGTTTTATCTCTAACCCGTGGGTTAACTCCTTGGCAGAGCCATACTGAAGTATATTCTAACGCACACACTCACCAGCTCGATCGAAGTGATACCACGGGCTTGCAGATAACTCAGCGTTAAACGTTGTAATTGAAACGGTACTTCAACTGTGTTTCGCTGAGTGAGTGAGGATATCGAATGCCCTTAAAAATTCCGCTTAAGAGGCGTAAATCATCGGCAACACAATCAATGCGCGCAAAGTAGCACAGTTCCACACACAGTCCACGGGCAGCGATGTTCTCTTACCATAAAGAAAATCCACCTGCTCCGTTCGCTATACCATAATAAAACTCAAAAATAAAGTGACTACGTCAATATCTCCACATGCAACGCATACACAAATAAAACCTATTTCTTTATACCATAAACTATAAATTCGTCATAGATTTACATTAATAACAATTTAAATAAACTTTAATTCAAGATAAAACTGGCTGCGTTCCAAATAAAATCAATTTCATATAATTTTCTTCACGTTCATTTACTTTGATGCTTGGAGCATAAAACTAAACAAGATTATAATGTTAATTCATGATTAACTCTTATGTGGAGGGATTATCGAGTAGTGTGAATAATATACGCCACCGAATGCTTTTAAAGGACTTCCTCGACTTTATGGATCTATCAATGTTGATGTCGTCAGATAATGGTACATTGTTATGCATGTTCATCAATTTTGTTCGTGCTATGTTATTTTAAATAGGTATAGATCGATATATAGTATATACCTTTGTGAGAGATATAATATAAAAAATATATTATTATTAAGCTGGTCGCATAAATATTTTTTCTGTATTTCATTTATTATGTGGAATTTAAATTTTGTATTCCGTGAGATTAGCGCAAACGTTCTTTTTCTTCATTTGGAATATATATATCTCGGAGAAGTCTGTTTGGATCCGTTATGTGATTGAATAACTAGTGCGTTCATTGAATGACGACATTTAGTTGAATGACTAAAAGTGTACAAGTATCACTCAACGTCCAACTATGTAGTTAGCGGTTTGTAGCATAGCCGTTTGAATAGGGCGGACGTAAAATTAGGGTAAAGGTGATTGTAATTTAGTTCACTTTTTCCCCACTGCGGCGTTAATAGTCACCAAAACAATTATGGCGTCAAACATTCCGCACAGCTGAACTGCACTGTGTTGAATTTTACTGTAAAGTGATCTTTTCGTAATAAAATAGTCTGACAGCATGGATAACTAAATCTAACCTAACCTAAATAAATTTCGCCCTTTTCTCATTCAACAGCTACGCTAAATGAAATTCATTCAAGACGAAAGTTACATTCAATAACTTAACAAGTTGTTCTTTAGTCGTTCAACTAAATGTCATCATTCAATGAACGCGCTAGTCATTCGATCAAATAGGGGATTCTACCAGATGACTCCGACATATACACGTCGGTACTACAGTATACAGTTTTCGTGCAGACAGGCTGTATTGAATAGAAATTTCCGAACGTGTACGCCACATACAAAATGCAAGCAAGCGCTGCTTTCCGTATGACGTCATAAAGTTTTTTCCAGAAGATTTTTCCGAACGCGCCGGCTTTCATTCGAAACATACGTACGGAATTTGCTCCGTTCGGAAAATTATCGAACATGCGCATCAGTTTGTGTATCTTCCACTGACTCCATGCATTCGGGTGTCCGAACACGGAAATCCAATATGGAGAACACGTGTATAAGGCCAGCCTTATTGTTTTAATTAATCGTAACTTCCTACTATACAATTTGTCCTAGCTGGCAGAAAAACATTTTTTCGTATAAATATGAAAATTATATACTGTCGTGTATTTAATAGGCATTATCAAGCTTTATACTCAATCACATATCTCAGCGTTAAGTCAACGTTCCTAAGAAACAATCGTTCAATCGTTTGTTCTCCAACTTTGTACCTCTTTTCCATGAAAAAAGTTTTTTCATGTTAATATATGTTACACACAAAAATCTTAGCTTTATAGTGGTATAAGAATTGTCAAGATCGGTTCAGTAGATGCAGAGATTATCCCTACAAAGTCACAAACACTCAAATTTAACTTAATAATATTAGTACAGATTAGAAGGTCATTCCTCGCTTCACAGTACTTCCATGTTACCCTTGCAATATTCTACAAGTTTTAATAAAAAACATGAACTATACAGTATGAGAAACCAAATATTTTTGCTATTTTAATGTTTATATTTACTCTTTTGCATAGGTAAAGTTATTGCTAAAGTATTGAATTAGCTTTTAATTCGCTAGATCCATTGTATTCTGTCATTTAGTAGCATTTCTCATCTTCAGGTATTAGTTGACGCATGGCGAGAAAACAGCACCATGTCGGGCATGACGGGAGCAAGCATGCTGCGCACGCGCAGGAAAGATGTCAACGTCAAGCCGAACCGGAAGTGAGTATTTTTATACATTAAAAGCTGAATTTTTGTACATTTAGAAATTGAATACTATATATTTTTTTAATATTTGTTCGATCTAGACATTTTTACTCTAATTTCCTTTTAATTATCTATAATGTAATATAACGGATGTTTCATAAATAATAAACCAATAATATTACTTAATTCAGAGTACAAGACGTTTGTTTAAATATATTATAAAAATTTGTTATCTATAGTTTGACTTATATTAAATATTACAATTTAATATAAGCATAATTGTACCGGAGAGCCATGCTGAAGCATATGCTGACGCACTAATTAGGCCGGCTTGTCCAAAATGATACCACGGGCTCACAGAATACTCAGCGTGAAACTGTACTTGTACTGCGATTCTCTGAGTGAGTGAGGATATTGGAGGCCCTTCAAATTGTCGCATAAGCGGACTAAAATGCCGGCAACACGGCCAATCGCGGACGGTGGCGCGGTAGTTCATGGGCGGCGGTGTTCTCTTACCATGTAAGAGACCCACCTGCTCCGCTGTCCTCTATAGAATTAAAAAAAGACTATAAAGTAGGTACATAGTGTATTTCTAATATATAACATTAAATTATACGTATATATTACATAAAGTTATGTACATAATCTCTACAGTTTGGTAGATTCACTACACTCATTAGATCTTTTAAAAATAAATGAATGCATGTTCTAACAATTTAATAAATAAGTATTATTTTATATGTGAAGATTTCTTGCATGCCTTAAGCTTTTGAGAATTTAACCACTGGTCTATTTGGAACATATTTTTAATTACAAATATGTATTAAACTTTATTTTTATCACAATTTTATATATTAAATTAGCACTTCTTAATATAGTCCCTTGCTGCAAATCCCATGAGCTAGCCATGCTGAAGCATATGCTGACGCACTAATTGGGCCGGCTCGTTTGAAGTGATACCACGGGCTGACAGCATACCTTTTGCACTATGTTTCGCTGAATGAGAGGATATCGGAGGCACTTTTAATTATACCGCTTAAGGCCGGCAACACAAACAAATGCGCGGCTTATGGCGTGGTCATCCGAGGGCAGCGGTGATCTTACCATACAGGAAATCCGCTTGTCCCGTTGTTGCCCGCTATATTAAAGCAAAATGCACCTATGACTCAACTGGTATTAACAGTGTCCTTGGGTGATGATACACTCATCTTGAAGAGAGTCTTGTCTTACTAACAAAATTGCCCAATTTTTTTATGGTATAGCAGACAATGGATTTGGTGTGTCGTGGTAACATAACACCACTGCCCTTGGACAGCCGCGCCAGTGTTGCTGGTTTTTTACGCCGCTTAAGGGGCATTTTTAAGCCTCCAATATCCTCACTCACTCAACAAAACACAGCACAAGTACCGTTTCACGCAGAGTATTTTGTGAGCTCGTAGTTTGGTTTCTAGTTTGTAAAATTGTGATAAATTTAAACATGCTTTCTGCTTTGATTCATGTTTTGGCTTTCATTATGACTTTTAATAAATATTGTGAAATTTACTGGTAATATTTCAGATTGGACCGCAAATCGTCGCGGGGAATGCTATACGAGAACGAAGAGCTAAGGTTACGAACAATCAATATCAATGCAGAAATTGAAAGAGGTCAGTTGATCAAAATAAACCGGGACTTAAAGATTTTTACATATTAAGTGTATATAGTAGGTATTATGTTTTTGCATAACTAATATTCTGTTAAACAAATTTAATCTAAATCACATGGAATTTAAGCAATAAGTACGTTATTCCATTGCAAAGCGGGCAACGGAGCAGGCGGGTCTCCTAGATAAGAGTCACCCATATTCCGCGCTTTGGTTGTGTTGCCGGTAGTTACGCCGCTTGAGCTGTATAATTTCATGGTCTTTCGATATCCTCAATCAATCAGCAAAACAGTACAAGTATCTTATCAAACTGGTCTTCTGTGAGTCCGTGATATTACTTAGGAATAGCTGACCCATTTAGTGCTTCAGCATGGCTTACCTATGAGTAAAACGGGTATACAAGTAAATTTATGAAGATCAAAAAAAATACACAAACAGTATTCAGTATGCCTTATTCCAAAAAAGCAGTTTTGAGTTAGATCGGATGTGTTTGATATCGAAGAAAAATTTAAAACACTAAAACCTAAATTCATGATTTATTTATATGTTGCCGAATTTAAAATTGCGTTATTTTAACCATGTTTTTTTAGTACAATAAATGAAAGTGACCTAAATTCTTCGATTTTATTGCTTAAATTTGAGGAAATATATTTTAATGTAATCGATTTGTTATATTTAGAAACGCTGGAGGCATCTCATATGTCTACAATCGTAGGCAGTACGGTATTATAGTACAAATTTGTTCTAAATATCTGAATATTTGATATAAAAAATCTATGGTTTGAGAAGGAAATATTTGTCCTGATTTTGATTTGAGTTGTTTTTACGATAAATCAATAAACAATGATTTAAAGTTTAATTTCACACAGGTCAGTCTGATATAAAGAAGCTGAAGAGAGAGAATGAACAACTGAAACGGGAAATATCAGCTCTTCGCTACGAGTATGACCGACTGGACCGGATGCTACGCGAAAGGCGTTCATCGCCCGAACATTCGGACGTACGTTCTTACCATATATAATTTAAGTCACACAAATAGATCGCTTTAATCCCTGATAGGGCTCTAATACAGCTCTGAGAGGACCTTTTCCTGCTCGTTTGCCATCATTTTCATAAAAAAAGACTATAACGACTACTACACGCTTTAACGTCTATTTTAACAGTGCCGACCACCATTCTGTAGACTCAGCGGCCTGCAGAGTTATTTACAAACCAGTAAGACTTGGGGACTTTCAATAAAAGGCCGTACCTATCTCAAAAGGCCGGACGTCTTCGGATAAGGAGTGGAATACCTATAAAAACACCACGGTGCTCGCCAACCAATGCGTGGACTGTGGCGCGGTTGTTCATCGGCGGCGGTGTTCTATTACCATATAGGAGACCCACCTGCTCCGTTACCTAAGAAAGTACCTCTGAGAATGTCTGGCATGAACACCTTGTCCCCAAGGCGTGACATTTACAATATCGTTAATACTAGCTTTTAGGCGTTCCACCCAAGAGATGAGGAGTTGTCCAAGGTATATATAAATGAGTAAGAGTAAGACGTGTGGTGTGGCAGGACAGCGCGTCTATGTGCGGTGCGTGCGCGGAGTGCAGCGACCCTCGAGTCGCCTTCCACGACCTCACTGTTGTGCCAGAGGAGGGCGAACAGGACAACAAGGTGAACCTCTATCTATTCAATAGCTTTTACAAAAAACAGTTATAATTCATTGTATGAGGCGTATAATTCAAAAATCCCTTAAAACGGTTAGAGGAAAAAAATGAGGATATTTTTTTACATTAGAACTTATTAATTCGAATTAAGATTTATAACAGTTTAATTTTTTATAGTAAAAAGCACGACAATATCAAAGACAAAATTATAATTACCAATAATTCATAGGAATAAGTAGAATATATATTTGACAGTTATCTGTAGTTACAATTTATTATATTATAAGAACGAAAATTATAACACCTTATTTTCTAGATATATGTATAAGTAGTTATATACATATAACTAGAAACAATGTTCCTATAAATAGAAAGAAGAAACGAAGAATATTCAATATTATACATTTCTTAAGTTTTATTAAAATTCAGAATTTAATTAATTTAACTTCTTTTACGATGTTTAGACAATATGCCTCATGCTAAATCCCAAGAAGTAAAACGAGAGTTGTAGTTTATTCTTCAATGTGTGGATGCCAATATTACAATAATTTTCAGAAGACTCATCAAACTGGATATATTTTTTAACATAACGTATTTCTCTGGCAGAATACTATGCTGCAATATAAAGAAAGTTTTCTTTTCTTAATATGTATATTATAGAATAACGAAGTGCTAATAATAAGGCGCTTTTCCATTCGGTTCTTTTTAAAGAATATTTACAAAATTGACGATAAATTACCTACTTGATATGGTTTAAATAGAATAATAACTACAGAAATGTATAATTCCGTATGAATATATATTAACTAACACTTTAACGTTTAACAGTACAAAACAAAGACGGTGAAATTAAAAAAGAAAAAGATCAAGGTATTATAGATTTCATTTCGCATGGAGTTTTTCTCTTTTCTCATATTATGTCTTGGAGTGTCTAGATATCAAGTAGAATATTATATCGTTCCTCCAAATTATTCACATTAAAAACACAGCATATAACAAACTCAATCAGATCCATTCTGAAGCATATGCTGACGCATCAATTGGGCAGGTTTTTAAGACCCACGTGCGAGCGGTTTTACTAGCTACCTTGAAGTCAGAGGTACTGAATTCGATCCCAGGTATATAAAGTTTATCATTTATTCAGTTTTTGAAAGTTCTTGACCGGTTGAGTGTCTTAACACTATCTTACCCATGGGAGAACCATGTTTAAGTATCGTTTCTTTGATGATGCACTAATTAGGCAAGCCCGTCCGGAATAATACCAAAGGCTTACAGAATACCAGCGTAAAATACTTGTACGGTAACGCTGAGTGCGCTTACCGGAGGTTCTTTAAATTATACCGCTTTAAAAGAAATATAAATTCAAATTACAAATTAAATAATAATAATAAATTTATGTTAATTATACATTCTTATGGAAAACTTATGGAAAGACGATCTCACAAAGATCGCGGGCAACCGCTGGATCCAGATCGCTCAGGATCGTAACGGGTGGGCGTATTTGGGGAGGCCTACGTCCAGCAGTAGACTTGAATAGGCTGATGATGATGATGATGATGATGATGATACATTCTTAAATTTAAAATCAATTATTTATTAGAGAAACATAAGTACTAGGTATTTTAAATGATGCTAAATATCAGATTATACCGTCTCGTTTTTACAACGGCAAAAGCACATAAGACGTAACAGAGACAGCATATTCATGACATTGTTTCAATTTGAATGTATAAAAATATTTGATAAAATAAGACAGTACCAACTATATCGTTTTATATTTTAGATCAAACAAAACGTCACGTATAAAAGATTCAGACGGTAGTAAAAATCGTAACCTACAAAAATTTATTTACGTAGCTATAAAAGTTTAATGATAACGCTATGTGATAAATGTGTATATGAATCCTTATTTTTAACTTTTACTTAATAGATTTTTCTATCGACTTAGGCTTATGAGACAAATTAGGAAAAGTCTTAAATATTTTTAAAAACATAGTTTGTCAAATATTGAAGAATGAAATCGCCGTGAAGTCACATGGACTTGGTCTCTATAGTCTTATAAGTCTACCACGAAGCGATTTACCAAGTTCGATCCCGGTCCGAATATATAACTCATTCGGTCTTTGAAGGGCTTGATAGTGGCAGGACGAGTGTCTTGTCCGTGGGAGAGACATTTTGAAGCATACGAGTATGGAGACGCACTAATTGGAACAGATTGGCATGAACTTATAGAAAATCAACGTGAAACAGTACTTAAACTATTTCACTGAGTTATATCGGAGGCCCTTGAGATTATACCGCTCAAGCGGCGTAAAAAGCCTGCAACACAACCGAAGCGGTGATTTCTTATAGAGACGAGACCCGCTTTCTTCGTTGCGTCCCTATACAACAAAAAATCGTATTTTTAGATTTAGATTATTATAATAAAGGACGATGAAATTTAAAATAACTTTTTTATGGTATAGCGGACAACAGAGCAGGTGCGTCTCCTATATGGTAAGAGAACACCGCCTATAGACAACCGCGCCACAGACCGCGCTTTGGTTGTGTTGCCGTTTTTTAAAAAGAAATAGTTTCATAAAAATTCCCATCTCCCCGGAAAATAAAGCACTTTATACTAGTCATTTGCCTCAAGACGAATCTGTTTTATCTTAAAATAACCTAATAATACCTACACTACAGTAGATTATGCGGACAATCAGTTATAGAAATAAATTGTGATAGTCATACAGCAAGTATCCACAAAAAAATCATATGATCCGAATTATTATTACAAACTTTAAAATTTGTTAGATTTGTAACTGTAGTTGAATTAAACAGTTTAAGATAACGTCTATTTTTACGATTGTTCCCCGAAAGCTAATTTTAAATAC
The DNA here is from genome assembly GCA_018230265.1 of Delias oraia. NCBI lineage: Eukaryota > Metazoa > Arthropoda > Insecta > Lepidoptera > Pieridae > Delias > Delias oraia. Next base: position 1,860 of record DWCF01006812.1, on the reverse strand, counting down.
TTAGCGAATTCAGAGTACTCTAATGTGATAATAGAGAAAATATTTAGCTTTGGAAATAAGTCAAGGTCGAACATGAGTTATAAGAAAACTTTATTAGGGCTGCTACTGTTATATTAATATACATATAATATTTTTGTAGCTTATCTTACATTTTTATATGGAAAAACACATCAAAACGTATGAATTTTAAAAGCTAAGATCGAATTTCACATAATTTTAATATCGTAAATATCTTTTTGGCATACAGATAAGCAATAACAATTACAAATAATTAAATAAATAAATAATTATTTCATTTATATATTACATTTCATGAAAAAAAACATAACTCCCTTATTTAAAATGTTTTTATTGTTATATTTATATACGGATGCACTAATTGGGCCGACCCGCCCTGTGTGTTACCATGGGTTCACAGAATACTATAATAAAAATAATAATAATAAATAATAATAATAATAGCGTGAAATGGTAGTTGGAACAGTGCTTCTACTGTTTCGCTGAGTGAGTGAGGATATCGGAGGCTCTGAAAAATGTCTTTACAATGGCGTAAAATGCCGGCAACACAACCAATGCGCGGACTGACGAGCGGATGGTGATGGGCGGCGGTGTTCTCTTACCATATAAGAGACCCACCTGTTCCGTTATCCGCTAAAACATTTTAACAAAATTACTACGCTAATGATTTACTTTGCATAATAACCGAAATTTCGATTTGCAAAATTAGTATGTATAAATATTTATTAAGATGTTTTAAGTCATTTATCCTTTAATTTTGTAAAATGAATTATGTCATTTTAGCAATGAAAGTAAGGGACTTAATTTGCATGAATAGATCATAATCATTGAAGTTTTTATTACAATTAGAATAGGAAAGTGTTAAATATTTTGCATGTTTAGTTTAACTAAGCGGTCAACTATAGCTTAAATGTCTTACAATGCAAAGATTTTCTCTTAAATTGTCATTTCGTTCTCACATCCGTTACTGTGTGTATAGAATTTACTAGTGAGAAATCTCTATAAGTGAGAGTAATAGCCAAAAACCGTCATTTTAAGCTCCAAAGATTTTAACCATTTAAGTATTTTACTAAACATTTAATGAAAATGAGGGTTCATTCCCACTTACAGAGTTCTCACTTAAGGTTTGACTATAATTTATTTTCTAAATCGGTGTTAATTTACTTTGCAATGTAATCGCCTTTGAGTCAGCGTTTTCTTTCCTTAAGAAAGTTGTGTTTACCAAATGAACATCTTCGTTCAAAGCAAACTTCTAAATACGGACAGTCATACAAATTCAGCTAATTGAAAAGTTTCATATAAAAACTCATCTCTATGAATCGTCATAGACAATAATTTCTACAGCCCTAAGGTGCGTAATATGAAGATTTATAAATAAACCCAGTTGTGTGGTGAACCGACGTTGTGACGGACGTGCTAAATGGTTTTTGGATATTATGGTGATTGGTTCTTTATTATTTTTTGTTGCATGTTTTCTTCTATCTCCATCTTTATGTGTGTTAAAACAATATTTGGTGCAATTTTCTATTAAATATTGCTATTGGTACATATTAATTCTAACATTTAGCTTGCATTCTGTGTTAGTGTAATGAATAAAGTGAATTAAATTTGCAATGTTAATAACAACGCGATATGTTATGTTATTTTGTGATGTATATTTATTAATATTGCCTCTAACGATGCTAAAACATAAGTTTTTGATTGTAAGACCAGGACCAAGAACTCAATTTTTAGCAAGACCAAGACTCGCCGTGTAAAACTTGACCAAGAACAAGACTAATTCTGCAAGACTCTTGCATCTTGCAACTATTTTTTTTGACAGTGATTAATGGAATTGCTCAT
>DWCF01006811.1:0-11745 GCA_018230265.1 Delias oraia | reverse complement strand
ATTGCAATTGTTATAGAGTAGAAACCAATAAAATGAACTTGAGTGTTTACGAATCTAGCAATCAAGTTGCAGTGAGCTATCTAGTCTAAATATAACTAATTACTCATCAGTTATCAATTTGTTAAACAATCGTATGTCACTCAAATAATAAATGATTCTGTAATATCTGTATGTATTTTTTTAAAAATCCTATAGAGAACTGTATGATAATCTCGTTATAAATATGATAATATGAAAATCAGAATTAACTTTTCTGTGTAGTATGTCTGTAATCCAATCTTGATAGGTTTTTTTTTGTCACAGACTACAAAATTAATACTCAGAATACCAGTATCGCCTCATTGTTTGTCGTTCTACAACTGAGCGTTTTTCAAAAAATCATCTGGCGCGCATTACTACTCTATAGAATCAGCTGATATATTCTAACTGTAGATTCAGCAGAGATATTTCTAAACTATTAATATTTTGGAACTTTTAGATATGGAGCGTAGTTATCCACAAAATGACGGTAACGCACCAGCAGCGTTTTTATTAAGAAAAGTTCAATTGTCAAGTTTTATTATTAAAATAATATATAAAAATGATGCTTCATATTTTATGCACAGCTAGAAAGTGCAATAGTTTTAAAAAGAAGATATATTTTATAGGATTCAATATAACAGCTGGAAAAGCTGGCAATACGGTGCTTCTATCGTAATTAAATTATTTCTGAAAGAGAGAAGGATATTTTATTCACTCACTTCTTGAACTTTGAAACCTTTCAAACAGTTGGGATCATAGATATCTGTTTGTTTCAAATGTTAACTGTCTAGCGATATCACAAAGTTTGTTCTCCTTAGTTATTAACCTTCAAAAATTCATCCCAGGGGCAAAGTAACCTTTGAAAACAGTTTACAATAACTCTGTATTAGAAACTTATGTCTTTATAATTTTAATTACCGATTCAATAATCAAAAACAAATTGTCACATTGAAAAGTATGTAACATATTGGATATTTAAGGAGGAAAATTATTATTTTACCTTTTTATATAGTCAAAATACATATCTGATGTTTTATAACTAATGTTATACATATATTTATTATGAATAATTGTGTAGTTAAAATAAGTTACAATTTAAAGTTAATTTCTATTTTTGTCTCTTTAAAATACTTGATAATTCAACTCAATATTGCATCCAAATATTTGCAAAAACCGGCTGCGTTTCTTGAATAATTCGTCTGAGAAGTTTGATAGGAATTTGATCGAAACTCTTTCTAACATAAATTTCTGAATTTCAAACAGTTGCTTGGAATTTTATAAGTTAGTTAACAGCATCAGTTGAACATCTTCATTGTTCTATTAAAATATCGGGTATAAAATTTTACATTTCTATTAGACTTATAAACTTATGCGTGTAAAATTATCGAATAGATTCTATCAAACAAAATTTGTTTACCAAATTAAAATATAGCTTTATCACTTAGGAAATACATCAGAAACAGAATAAATTCTTTAGTCTCTGAGTCTATTTATTACACAATTTTATATGTAATATAATTTATTTAGCTGTAAATGAGTAATTGGTATACTGTATTCTATAGAGTTTTGTATATTTGTTTTGTAGAACAAGTTCCTATTACATTGATTTGTGCTTTTAAAGTTAAAGAGAACCCCAACTGGAAACGATTCTACAGTTGAGTGAACATGAAACGTTAAATCCGACTTGCAGCGAAATCCGGAAGATAAACTGCTATTAAAATATTTATCTTTCTAAAATGGGCAATTAGATACCCTTTTTCCCACTTAATAATAAGTTTTATATACTATATATAAATTTAGGTACTACAATACATACAATATAATACAATTAATAATCCCATGATCCCATATTGATAAAAATATAACCAAAATAGAAAACCGACCATTGTTTCTCTCCTGCAACAATACAACTTAAATGTAACCGTAAAACGTCGTAATTAGAACACGGTTATACGCTAATACAGGGCTTTCCAAACTTATTTTCACTATGGAGCTCTATAGAAATGTTATTTTACTTGCGATGCCACGTCGCCATAATCAAAACTACCTACTGTGCTGAAAATAAAAGCATTAGTAGTTATCCTAATATGAGGTAATCAGAAAAACTACAAGATATATTTTATTACAAAATATGTACATAATAAAACAAGAATTTAATTATTATTACACTCGCTTATGGTTAGCAATTGCTTCTCCGAACGTAGTTTCTGGAAGGCTCAAATCACCACCCGACGTCCTAGGAAGTTGTCGATACGCCCCAGGGCGTCTCGACACTCAGTTAGGTAAGCCACGCGTTAATGGATATACTACAATCCATCTCTAGGACTATTATTAGGTGATCACCTAATAATAGTCCAAGATCTGTATCTATCTGTTTAGTATTATTAAGAATTCCTATTCAACCTTTTTTCGTGTTGGAGGTGTACAATGCACATGCTCGCTCACTTATTTTTACGTCCAGAACTGTTGAAATTTTTATAAACCTCACGGTTTGGTTAAAATGATTGTGTAAGCTGATCTTAATTAATTATAAATTGTAATTAATTATATATTATTCATTAACTGTAATTAATTTATAATATCGTATACAGTGACTCAAAAAAGACGAGTTTACGTTAGTTAATATAAATATTGGAACAACCAGTTCATTTTTATTCCTAAGATTCAGGCAATGAGTTTCATTTTTCTTTGTTAAATCAAGTAAATGTTGTAACGTACGTGATATTTACATATATACCTACTGACATGGAGCCGTAGGAATATGAATTTTCTTAAAGTGTTTTCTTAACGATTCTCCGCAAGACATTTTGTAAATATCTCTAATAGTTCTTTTGCAGTATATAAATAGAATCTGTAGAAGCAGCTTTCCCCCACAACAGATACCATAACACATTATATTATGAAATTCAACTATAGCGCGACAAAGTAATTCTTGTACTCTCCATGCATGAAAGCTTATAGATGAATCTTGAAACTTTGATTTTACATAAGCAGTAGATGATTAAGTTGGAAAGCGGTAGTAGTGCTAGGGTTTAAGTTGCCGGTAATTAATGGGAACATTAATATGTTCCTTGCAAATTAACGAATAAAAATTGTAATGCTTGATGTTTGTCGTTCCACAACGAGTGTATTTAAGGCTTTTTGTGCCGCACACTATGACGCAGTAGAATCAGCTGCCAGCAGTATTTTCAAACCAATGCGACTTGGGGACAATAAAAGAGACAACGTATTCCTTAAAGGCCGGCAACGCACCCTTGGCTCTGCAAGAGGTGCGCCTCCATGCATGAAGGACCGTTTACCCTAGGTGAGTGCTCGTTTGCCAACATTTGCATAAAAATTTAAATCTTTACATATACATTAATGTACATTCCCTCTTTGTATGAAATAAAAATTTCAAGAAAACTATAAACATCCAAACACTGCACATAAAGCCAAACTGGAGCGAAATAAAAACACATTACCATAATATTTATTGTTGGGAAAACAATAAAATTTATAAGGATTGTGTAAACAGCGAACTACAAAGGATTTCTATTTATTATTGGGAGTGCGCTTAAGATTTTACTTACTCCATTGTTTCCTGTCTCAACGGTAACGAGTTTGTTTGAGGCGTGTTAACGAGAAAGTCACTTGAACCATTTGCTTCAAGCGAATAAAAGGACGAGAGGCGGTAAATGAAACCTACATACTGATTTTTTGTCAATCGGGACTTTTTAAAAACATTCTAAAGTGTGCCTCCTTAATAAACACGTGTTTTAGACTGTAATCATGACTTTAAAACTCTGGACTACAACTATAATTGATATAAATCGATTAATAATATTGTTGTGTAAATTTAATGATTTAAATTAACTTAACTTTTCTATTAAATCTATGTATTTATTTCATAGTATTTAATAACTTAAAACAAAAAACATCTGTAATAATTGTCTGTAATCTGTAATTCGATCCATTCTTGAACGGTTATGAAATATTAATCAAGAAAAAGGATTCATTTTACGTTATTATATATATGAAATATATATGAAAAAAATATAGTTGAATCTTATAAAATACGGTTGATATGAATTACCAACTTATAATTCAAGAATCAGAAGTTGTTTTAAAAAATAAAAAAAAAATTGTTTGTAGAAAGTTGGTAAAACCACAGCCATGTACAGACGTGTTTGAGTTAACGTTTTAATTAAATACTTTTCATAATACTTACAAATTAAAACTCCTATTGTGAAATAAGTAGTAAAGTATTGTTTTACTAAAAGTTGCTTAAATAACAGAGCATCTTGCAATGCAATAAATCTTGTTGGCATCATGCTCTCAGACGTTTTTGTTGCACCAAGTAGAAAATTACTTTTATATATATATATTAAAAGAATCCTTTACTTAGTATAATATTATATATATATAATGATATTTGTATTAAAGAATTAATTGCTCTCTAAAAAAGGAATCCTTATCATAAAACTTTTACGACTACTTAAAATACATGAACATAAAAATAATATACCTAATAAACCAACTTGTAAAACAAAAAAAAAAACAAGTACAGCCTTTACTTCAGGTGTAATGATGAAAAAATTTATGAATTTCTAAATAACTAAAAATATACACTCTTCAATTCAATTCTTCTTTTTGTGGTTTCTGTGACCAGTGATCACAATTTTCCCAAAGTCAGTATAATGAAAATATTTTAATGCATATGCATTTTAATGTTAAAAATCAAGATCTTCAATGTCACTAGCCATCAACGAAAAACTATAACATTTACTGTAAAGAGGTTTTATTTATATATTATATTATATTTAAACTATATTCAGTTCTACAATACAATTCAGTTCTACAATACAATTCAGTTCTACAAGTGACCACGTATCGGAAAACGCAGAGTGGGACGTCCGGCCACTCGACGGCAAGACGATCTCATGAAGGTCGCGGGCAACCGCTGGATCCAGATCGCTCAAGATCGTAATAGGTGGGCGTCTTTGGGGGAGGCCTATGTCCTGCAGTGGAATTGATAGGCTGATGATGATGAGTTCTGCAATTCTAAGAACTGCCCAACTTCGCTGGAATAGTAGACTATATATAACTATGGTGAAAAGTTTTTACCCTTCCATTTATATAAGGTGGAAGAAATTATCTCAATGACTCGCCATTTAAGCTTCAGGAGCTCTATCACAACCTGTTAAAATTTATCGGCCATTATTGTTGTGTATACTCTTTTACTAAGAGACAAGCTGTCAAGATTAATGACATCATATAGCAGTTTGGTTCTTATTTATTTATATATTACCACTAAAGTCTACAATGATAATGTTTTTATAGAATCAGAAGTATAAAAAAATTATAAATAAAAAAGTTAATAATTCTTCTTTAATTTTTCTCCAGGCATCGTTTTAAAGTCTTAAACATTTTTTTATTTTCCTCTGTTTATGATTTCAAATATTTGGTTCAAATAAAAAATATTAAACATTAAAAATGTGAATTTTCATATATTTAAACACAATTTGTGACACGGAGAGAAGAGAGAGACCTAGTCACTAGAAAAGAAATCTCGGAAGTAGAGCGTATTACTTCTTGTTAATATCGCATGTTTTTGATTATACTTGGCACTTATTTTTTCGAAGCTGAAATGTATATCTCCATGCTTTTGATAATTATTAAAATTACTTAGTTCTATATATATATATATATATATATATATATTATCTAATATAGATTAAAATCATATGTGTAGTGTTATTAAGACGGAATTAAAAGAGAGCCTTATTCTAGGCGTATGAGAATGCAAATCGCCACCAATCCGTCTTGGACGATACATTTACGTAAACAGAACATTGAAGTAGTTATCTTGAGGTATTTCTAACCCAAAACGACTTGGGACTTTCAAAAAAGAGCGTACCTATACCTTAATCCCTTAAGGAACCCAAAAACCAAAGCACCCGTGGAACTACAAGGGCTAAGGGTGTCCAAAAGCGGAGGGACCGCTTATCCTAGGTGAGCCTCCTGCTCCTTTACCAACATTTTCATAAAAAAACACATTACACGCTAATTATAGTGATGATATCAAAAGTCAATCACAATTTTATTATATAAAGGTAAATAAATCAAATATTACATTTTCAAGAAACACCATATTTTATTAAACTTACGTTTGAGATCAAATTATTTTCAGAACATCATAATTCACAAATGACAGCAAATATTTCGGGCATATCGGTGGTAATTAAAATAAAATCCATCAAGGCTGAAGGTGAAAAAGCGAGATTAATACGAAGATGCCGTCAATCTTAGCGTGACAGTTAATTCCGTTAAGATGTATTTATAACAAGGAGGAAGCATTTAATCCAAGTCATTTATTGTAAAATATTTTTCAAGATAGTTTAAATCTTTTACGACTTTTGATTCTTTAATAAAATATTAGCATATATTATATTATAAGCCTCGTAGCTTAATAGTAATAAGTGAAGCGAGAGGTATCGGGTTCAATTATAATTTAATTTATAATTTATTCGGTCTTTGGAAGGGCTTGAAAGCCTTAATACTATCGTACCCATGGGAGAGCCGTGCTGACGTACAAATTGGGCCGGTTTGTCCGAAGTGATACGACGGGCTTACAGAATACTTAGCGTGAAGCGGTACTTGTATTGTGTTTCGCAGAGTGCGCGAGGATATCAGAGGCCCTTAAAAGTGCTGCTTAAGCCGTGTAAAAAGAAGGCAACACAGCCAATGCGCGGACTGTGGCGCGTTTGGTTATGGGCGGCGGTGTTCTCTTACCATTTAGAACACCCACCTGCTTCGTTGTCCGCTATAGAATAAAAAAAACTAGCTTTATAATTTAAAGCTTTTCACACACTTACACTTGTAAAATATTATATATTTAATGTCTATATAAAGTAACTATAATTATAAAAAATGGAACTGTTGGTTTGCTTATTTCGTAACAGAACAAAGCCGCCCATGTACACACAAAATGCGCCACAGTTTTTTTATAAAAACTATATTTAATTTAATTAATGATTTATATTAAAGATTTCAAATACATTCAATTTGCTTTAATAATTAGATAAACTTAAATGTAATAATTCAGATACACAGTCCTTTACCGAATAGTAAGAGCCTTATAATCAGTGCGACAGCCAACTGGCGAACGTAAACTCCCTTCCACAACAGGATACAATTTATTACTCTAATTTACTTAGATACAATATATATATTTACATACCTAATTAAGTAAACCATTTAACACTGTACACGCTTTCAATTAATTGTTAAAGGAGATAATATTTTCTTAGGAATATCATAATCATCACCATCATCAATTCAGTCATATAGGCCTCGCGCTTGGACTTCCATGAATACCTGTCGGAGGCGACCTGCATCCAGCGGCGATTTTTATAAGGTAATCTGGCCACCTTGTGGGTGGGCGTAATAAAATAATAATAATATTATAATAAACTCGTGAAATTAAAAAATTATTAATACAAAAACAGATTAAGTCAAAAATTAATATCTATATATTAAATATAAATTTTTATCAAAATATAAATTATAAAAGGTACTTACAATAAAAACACTCTATACGTAATAAAATCATTATTTAATTTGTTATTTTTTATATGGTCTTTTGATAACTTTTAACGTACATAATTGTCATTATGAAACAATTTTAATTTAATAACATGCAGTATGACACACTGAAGTAATTAACATTGCAATTTTAATGAGATCGATTTTTTAACCCATTACGAATACAATAAACGGTCATACGAACTTAATAAAATATTACCACTTTGTATCACCATCTAACTCGTCAGTTGAAATATCAGCTTCCGAGCTGCCTATGTTATCACATAATCAATGCACTTCTGAACACATGTCTAATGGACCCATGTGGTCAATTCTTTACCCTAAAAAGGTAAGTCATATAGATTTTCATATTTTGATGTCTTCCTATTATAAAGTTCATAATTCGGATAAGGTACCTTAAATATTATTGAATGATTTCATAATATAAAATCGGTACATTTCGAGAATTTCAGTAGCTTTCTGATTTTCTTTTGAAAATACATCTTCAGAACATTTTCTATACTGGCATATTTGTGGAGCACAAACTCTATTTGAATATATCCGGGATAACATATTTTTGGCAATGTATTTGAATATTTCTTAGCCTCGAGGCACTTTAAATCGTCTGCGAAAGTAAATTCAAACTTTAAAATGTTTGAAAATATTTCAACAACACGTGAAGGTCCTTGCTCCTAGGCCTTGCGAAGTTATTTCTTAACAAATGTAAAAAATATTCATCAATTTATAAAATATACTTTTTTATTACAAATAATGTGAAAATAAAGCGAACCATTTGACCTCTATTTCATTATATGAGTAAAAAAATGCCAATGCGTTCTATTCATTGTTTTCATGACAGTATTAGTTACCTAAATCTGTACAGAACAGTAACTTCCGTGTAAAACATTATTTTTGTTGCCGTGGACGCCTATGGCACAAGCTTTTTACATAGAATTTCTACCTCTTCATTTTAATTTACCGTTCATATTACTTTATTGTCAAACAAAGGAAAAACAAACAAATATTTTGTTTTACTTATATTTGTCGCTATTTTGTGAACTTAGGTTTACTCTAATTCAGCGACTTATTTAGAAGCTAAAATGCTTTTTCGCTGATCATTTAAACATTACATTGAAGTTTAATACTTCACGGAATTAATTACTCCGTTCTATTATAAGTTAAACAATTTTACGTGACTATGAATAGAATCCGTTTTAATTGGAATATAAAAGGTTTGATACGGTTTATTTTATGACTCTATGAATCTTTTTCATATATGTATAGGATGATAACTGTTTCTATATAAATGTAATTTTAATTACACTTTTTGTGTTAATGTGTTTATTATGTATCTAATAAAGAAATCCCTATACTTAGTTATATTAATTAATTGAAACTTTAAAATATAATTGAAGTTTGAATTGAAATGTGCTTATTTTTGATCATAAATAAGCCTTTATTTTAATAAAAAAATAATTTATACATCAATCAAAGTATTGGCCATCAGAAGCTATGACTTTTTTACATCTTTCTGGCAGCACACGGATTCCACGTCGTAAGAACGACTCGTCTTTTGCGGCAATCCATGATTCACTCCAATTTTTGACTTCTTCGAAAGAACCGAAATGCAGCTAAGCCTCGCCATGCGTCATCGATCTGAACAAGTGGTAGTCTGAAGGGGCCAATATCTGTGCCATACGGCGGGTGGTGTAACATTTTCCACTTCAGTGTTTTCAAAGTATGTTATGGAGACCATGCTTTTTTATAGTATAGCGGACAATGGCGCAAGTGGGTCTGCTATATGGTAAGAGAACGCCGCTGCCTATGGACAACCGCGCCATAATCCGCGCATTGGTTGTGTTGCCAACTTTTTACGCCACAAAAGCGGCATTTTTTCATGAAAAACATGCTTGCAATACTTAATCTTCAAACTTTTTCACTTGTCGTGGATGTTCCTTATCTTCTGTATGAAAATCAATACTTCTAAAGAGTGACAACCTCCTTTGCCATGTTTTTATCTCTACAGTATATTCAGGATAAATTTCAGAAAGAAATTAATGTCGCTTTGAATTGAAAAACAAAAGAAAATGCAAAAAATAGTAATATAAGTTGTGTTTATTTTGACAGATCAAATAAAATATATTTTATGACGCTCTTTAAGATACAATACCTATCTATTTCAAAATAATTTTGTGTATGATACATATGAGGTTAGAATTCACACTCCAAATTCCTATGAATGTGAATTCCTTAGAAAATAAAAGGTACAGGTAATAATAGATTGTAAAAGTTATGCTATATTAATCATACTTTAGCTTAGCTTAGCATACTTTAGTTAGAAAAAGTATGCCTCCTTAAATTTCACATGAAATTTTTTTAGACAGATCACTTAACTTATAATCTTCTAAATATATATATATTCTAATGTAAACCTAGTGTTTGGCAGAAGCATTCAGTAAAATAAATGGAAACGAACCCAATGAATAATGTAAGTAAAATAAGTTACAGAAATTAATTACAAGGCCGTTTCTCGGGCGGGCGGAGCCCAATCGTAGCGCGGCAAAGATAAATCGAAGATTCGGCAATTTGGCGCGCGGTTAAGTGTCGGAAACTTAACAAACAAACTTGAAATTAATTTCTATTCAACGTCGTGTAAGTTAGTCCTTAACGGTTCAGATAACTATTGGACTTGTTTGGTGTCAAAGAGTTTAGACTAGACATATTGAATAAACTAAATATTATAGAATCAAAACAGACTACATTTCCATAATTGAGTTAAATAATTATGAATTTTAACAATTTAGGTAATGCAAATGTATGTAAGTAATTATTTTTATAAAAAGCCGGCTGTATTTATAGGACTTTAATATACTTTTTTATTTGAGTATTTCGAAAATTATGAAGATAAGAGTCAACTAAGGTATCCTGTAAAAAAAAGGTTTAGAACACAATTTTTTTTATATCTATTAAGTCTCATAGCAAGGACACACAGTATACAACTGTCAATGAAACATCATTACCATAGAAACTTACACTTTATAAATTTTTGCCACCTTATTTGGAACAGAGATCTATGCATTTGCTGAATATACTTACTATAAATTTATTCTATTTGTCTGTAAGATAATAATAAACTCGGTTAAGACTGTGCATTTTATTAAGGGCCTCCGATATCCTCACTCACTCTGTGAAACACAGTACAAGTACCGCTTCACGCTGAGTATTCTGTGAGCCCGTGGTATCACTTCGGACGAGCCGGCTCAATTTGTTCGTCAGAATATGCTTCATGTTCTCTTACATATTAATATAATATAATAATAACATAATAAATAATAATAATTATAAATAAAATTAAAATTGTCCAGAATGGGATGCGAATCCGATACCTCTCGGTTCGTGGTAGACTTATTAAAATCATTTAGCTACGAGACTCACTAATTTATTTTATTTTCATTATCTGAGGATAATTGTACATCAATGAGAGAGATTAAAGTATACATCGTAGTATATTTGATAAGGGGCGACATCGATATTGCCGCACTTGTCCAAATTACTTGTGAGCGTATTCGTTTTTTCAAGACATCTTTTGAGATATTACTTCATTTATTACCGGTCCATATTACAAAAGCGAGGGGCTGAGACAAATGCTGTCATTATTAGTACCCGACATGTCAGAGAAAGGCTATGAGGTATAATATTAGGTAATCGGAATTGGTATTACTACGTGCTGACAGAATAGATATCGTTAATTTTTTTATATCCTTTTTTGTAGTGTAGCGGATAACGGACCAGGTGGGTCTCCTATATGTTAAGAGAACACTGCCGCCCACGGACAACTTCACCACAGTCCGCGCATTGTTTGTGTTGCCGGCTTTATACGCTGCTTAAGCGGCATTTTTAAAGGCCTCCGATATCCTCACTCTGGGAAACACAGTACAGGTACCGTTTCACGCTATGTATTCTGTCAGCCCGTGGTATCACTACGGACGAGACGGCCCAATTCGTACGTCAGTGTATGCTTCAGCATGGCTCTCCCACGGGTGCGATAGTATTAAGACATTCGCCCGGCAACTGTCAAGCCCTTCCAGAGATCGAATAAATAAGTAGTGGTACTAATCAATGGTGATGGATTCCTATTTAATAGAATTAAATACAATAAAG
>DWCF01006810.1:0-11745 GCA_018230265.1 Delias oraia | reverse complement strand
TACCGGAAAACGCAGAGTGGGACGTCCCGCCACGCGATGGAAAGACGATCTCGCGAAGGTCGCGGGCAACCGCTGGACCCAGATCGCTTAAGATCGTAACAGGTGGGCGTCTTTGGGGGAGGCCTATGTCCAGCAGCGGACTTGATAGGCTGATGTTGAAAATCCCGGCAAACGTTCTGCCACGTATATTATCAATGACTAATATCCGTATTGACAAATGAGGGATAGTGGTAGAAGAGTCAAAGTTTAGGGTTATATGTATTTTTTAATGCCACACAATAAAAAAAGGAAAATTTTATCAAAAAAATGAAAAACATTTTATTGCGGTGAACACTCCTTATCTCTTAGAGGTTTGAAAAATAGATATTAGCCGATTCTCAGACATACTGAATATGCATACAAAATTTCATAAAAATCGGTCAAACCGTTTCGGAGGTGTATGGTAACGAACGCCACGAGAATTTTATATGTTAGATATAGCGATGTAAGCGCAACTCCACATTTTTTTTTCAATTCTAAAGTATAGTAAAGTACTTATAATATTACATAGTGAATTATTTATTATAGATTTTTTGTAACGCCATTTTTATATTCGCAGAGAGCACTTGTTTAAACAATTATTATCTACTGTTGGTATTATCTGACGCAATTCTATGATAAAAAAAACTGTTTACTATGAAAAGCAAAAAGTAGGTTTTTAGTGATGCTTTTTATTTCTATATTTCTCAATACTTGTATACATTTTGTGCTGTGTTTTTGTATATTTTTTTTCAATTATTGCTCGAAAATCCTATTGTTTATAATTTTTTTTGTTTCTATATTGTCTGTGACACCCATTACTACTTTTTTTATGGTATAGCGGGCAACGGAGCAGATGTGTCTCCTCTATGGTAAGAAATCACCGCCGCTCATGGACAACCGCCCCATGATACGTGTCTAGATTGTGTTGATGGCTTTTCAACTTGAATGGTATAGTTTAACTCATTTCATTGACATTATATATTAGAAATATTAACATATATAATATGTATTTTATCAGCCCTTTTAAGAGTTGGTGTCTCCACAATTTCGCTTTGTCATGCTGCAAATAAAGCAGATGCTAAGTTCAAACAGGTCGAGGCTTGTCAATTTTGTATTTACGAGTACCTTTTTTCCTCAATTAGCGGACAACGGGGTAGGCGGGTCCCATGATGATACTGGCTACCTTTTTTTATCTAGCTACTCGCTGGTCAGAACAATGTTAATTATAGCTTAACACAGAGAATTTCCTTTTTGACTATCGTTAAGAAAATAGTGAGTCATAGTTGTTTATTTTAAATTAGCAAATTGAAATGCTGGAAAGTATATTTGGCTCATTTAAAATAATGACTATTAAATAATAATTTAAAATTCTTAACGCCAACGGATTATAGCAAGAGTGCCTTCCGCGAGACTTGAACCTCGGCCTGTGCCGTCGTGTTAAGTCCGCCAGTGCGGCCGAATGATGTCTCATTGGCAAAGGCAGTTTTTAATACTATCCCTACTCAGAATTCTATTGTAGTTTTAATTAAATGCGGAGGAGGATCACCTATAATAAGCGGTCGGCGCCCATGGCCACTTCTAGCCTAGCCCTTGCAGAGTTGCGGGTGCACTGACGGCCTTTTAGATCCCTAAAAGGATAGGGGTGCCTCTTTTTTGAAATCGTATTGGTTTTGAAATACCTACGCTGCAGCTGATTCCACAGAGTGGAATTATAGTAATTGTTTAGGTTAGATTGTATAACATTTTCAAGAAATTTATATAATTTTCGCAGTCAGTCCATAGAACGTAAGGAACGTTCTTGAGAAAGCGAAAGGTAAACCGCCTGCAAGGTTATTCCTGAGCAAGGGGTCAGTGGGATTTTGATTAATATTTTAGAGTGATATCGACCCATTGGCCTAGTTTTATATCCAAAATGTATTAACTGATTACCGAGGCAGGCAGGTTCAAAGAACAGGGGCGCTGATTGGTGGGGCATTATTTATACCCCGTTTACACCCTTGCTAAATAGTAGAAAAAGTATTTGCAGTATCCCTCAATCACCATGCTTGTTATAATATCTTAGAAACCTTAGGGTAATGTGTTCAGGATAGACTAGTTTTCTTTGATATGTTTTCAAAAGTTCTGATAGGCGATAAGTTCTTGCGAGCTCTTCCGACAATAACTGATGACAAATGAAATACCGAGACAGTAACTGGTTCGTTTTATATCACATAGAACCTCTTAGCCACTGTTTTTGTAGTGTAGCAGAAAACGCAGCAGATGGGTCTCCTATATGGTAAGAGAACACCGTCGCCGTTTGACAACCGTGCCACAGTCCACGCATTTGTTGTTACTTTATTTTTACGCCGCTTAAGCGGCATTTGTAAAGACCTCTGATATCCGCACTCAACCAACGAAACAGTAAAAGTTATGCCTTATGCCTTAGACTCACTAACACGGCCAGAGCACATCACTCAGTCGATCCATGCTATTCAGTTGTCACTCAGTTTTTGTCCATAGGCGGTGGACCGCTTATTCTAGGTTAGCCTCCTCCTAGTTTTCATAAACCAAGTCAGCAAGTTTAGCCAGTTTTTTCGTTCTCGTTGTGTGGCAAGCGTGTAAATGTGCCAATATAGTTTCACCTTCGCACACGGTATTCAATTGCGTGCTTCCTTGTGCGATTAGCCTACCACATTAGATCTATGAGCGAGCGACATGAGTTGTGCGGATACAAATTATCTGTTACGACTTACGTCCCGCTTACACGATTACATAAACAGCGCGTTTTCATTACTTAGCCCCTTTTTAATTTGGATTCGATATTATCCCAACGTATAAAATGCCATAAGCGACCTAAAAAGGCAACACAACCGATGACTGTGGCGTGGTTGCCCGTGGGCGGCGGTGTTCTCTTACCACATAGGATACCCAGCTGCTCCGTTGTCCGCTATACCATAAAAAAAATTCGTAATCGTATTGCAACGTATGTCTTTGGATTAATTAGAGGGATAGTATATAATAAGGACTATTGTGTTTGTGTGTGTCGGATGAGTTCGTGTGGCGACGCCGAAAACTGCCACTACTGGTTATGCCTCCACTACTGGTTATCATTAAGGCAGCGTTCGTAAGAAAAATTATCATTCGATCGTTTCTCCTTAGATGCACTGCGCCAATCCGAATACCACCACAATAATAATTTTGATAATATACATATACCTGTTATAGTGTTAATGATTTTGTAAATGATGTGACGCCTTGGGAATAACATGTTCATGCCAGACATTCTCAGGGGAATTTTTGTTATAATTTAAATATCTCACAAAAGCCAAAAAATCACACCCACTGAGTTTGTTTCGCCGGTTCTCAGTGGGCTTAGCTTGGAACCAGTGGTAGACTCATTTTGACGTTCGACGAGCTGCGTTTTTGTATTTATGTTGAATAAAAATATTTCATTTCATATTACTTACTCCCAAATACCGTAGCTTTCTATTAGTAAAAGAATTTTCAAGATCGGTTCAATAGATCCAAATTTCAATCCAATTAAGGTATTCCAATCAAGGTATTTTCTTGAAGTGCTATCAGGTTTGTCTTTGAAAAACAATTGGCAATTGTTTTGCTGACATACGAAACCTATTCGATTGTTTTAATCTGTTTATCTTTTACAGATAATGTTCTCTTTGTTATCGGTCGGTTGGGGATTAATATCTGACATCGATATAGAAAGCGAAAAGCTGCGTCTGATTGGCGGCCAGAGGTTTACGCTGTGGGCCGTCGCCCTCGCCGTTGCTCTTAGAACGTACAGAGGTAAGCTAAGCTACGCCCTGATAAAGGACATCAGCTCGCTACCCAAACCGAAACCACACGTCTTTGGTCGGAGCGTGAGTCAAGATGGCTGCCTGGATTCACCCGAAACTGAGGCGTTCTTTGACTGCGACGAACAAACCGAGACATTCACAAGCACCGAAGGCAAGAAACATCACAGAGTAGACTCGTGGTATTCTGTGCATTCGAGGAAGACGTTCTACAGTGCGCGGGGCTCGGATTACCATAGCATAACCAGTGCCGGATCCGATTTGCGTTCGCCCGTTCAGGAAAGAATATACGGCCCGGCTTCACATCTACCCTCGCTGGTGTCTGATCTACCGTCACATTGGGTGCACGAGGAAGGCGGTTTCATAATGGTTCATGTCTCCTACCAGTCTCATATCGGTGAGGACTTCTTAATCGCACCGCAATCACGTCTCGCTGATGGGGTCATGTGGATGCTCGTTATACGAGCAGGTATAACCAGAGGCCAAATAATATCGTTCCTATTAAAAGCGTCACATGGTAATATAGCCGATATAAATAATGAATATATAAAAATGATTCCCGTAAGTGCGTTTAGAATTATACCGGAAGATGAGACGGGTTATATTACGGTTGACGGTGAACTCGTCGATTATGGTCCAATTCAAGCGGAAATATTTCCAAATATAGTGAATATCGTTGTACCAAATACGAAATCATAGAATGCAACAAGACTGCCTGTCTCTAAACCCCAAATGAGTGCAATAAAATATGCATTTGATTCAAATATCTGTAAGGTTGTGTGAAGATATCAAATTTGTACCGAAACACGATGTTCTTCTATAGTATTTAATTTTACGTTAAAAAACTTGTGATATTACCATTTTGTTTTCATAAAATACATGAGAGGCTAGTCAAAAAGCGATTGAATAGTGCCAAATTGTGTTGCACTCTAAATTCTATCAATTAACGTACATTTAAGAGAACTACAGCTATTGTTAATTATTCTATACAACTTCACTTTATTAGATGGTTTTAGAACTAATAAGATTTATAATGAGCTGATAGACATTCAGGTTCATAGAGAATTAATGTTTATGGCAAGTCAATTGTCAATTTGATTGATGTAGAGCCGCTAGCCAGCGATAGCTCAAGTGGGTTATATCTTCTAAATAAATGTTTACGTAAGAGGTATGGTCGCAGTACTAAGGTATCTTGTATGTAATTATTAAAGGTGTATAGATAAGCTTTATTATTTAATAATTGTATTATGATAATATATTTGTAGATAATTTGACTAATGTAATTGTAATAGTAAATGGGGAAGGTGGGTAAGGTCTTACCCGTGGGTGAGCCATGCTGAAGCATATGCTGTCGCACAAATTGAGCCGGCTCGTCCGAAGTGATAACAGGGGCTCACAGAATACTCAGCGTGAAACGGTACTTGTACTCTGTTTCGCAGAGTGAGTGAGGATATCGGAGGCCCTTAAAAGTGCCGGTTAAGCGGGGTAAAAAGCTGGCAACACAATCGTACAGGAGGATACATTACCATATAGGAGACCCCACCTGCTCCGTTGTCCGCTATAGTATATATAAATATAAAAAATGGTACTTGAAAATTGAGATTACAAATACATACTTAATTTTCGCTTCTTATCGTCTTGTTTGAACACTTTCCTTTGGGTGAATTTTTTATCAAACTTAAATATTCTGTCGATGTTGCGAGCATTTGTTGTTGCAAAAACGAGACAGAACATTAAGAAATATTTTGATTAAGCAAAGTTTACAAGTATGATAGTGAAAGTTTGAATAGGCAGTATTATAATAATTTAGATTAAACTTTTCTGTGATAATTTAGATTATTTGTGCAAATGTTACAATGTATATTGATAAACTACCCTAAAATTCTGCCTAATAATTGTTTTTTGATATATTTTTTACAAATTAATAATAATACAACCCAAGGTATCTAATCAAGGCTGTAATTTGAATAAATAGTGCTTTGAAGAATAAATATATTATAAATGTTTATTGAATTATGAGATTTTAAAAATACTTTTACAACTTTTGTTAAATTAAAAACCAATGTAAACTTTATTATTATTTAATTCATTACAAAAATAATGTTCAAAGTGCATATTGCTAAGCTATTGTTATTATAATCACAAGAGATCCTTTCCGATAGTAAGAAATAAGGTAATGGAACATTTAAGACAATAATTCCAACTTTGTCCATTATGTGTTACATAATTTTAGGGGTAAGGTGACAGTTGTATTTTGCCTTGTGTGCTAAACATTCTACTTAAATATTCAATTTTTTCTCAATTATTGTATAATTTCCAATTGTTTAAATGATTTAAGAAATACTGCTATAATATTTATTTTTATTAAATTTTGTTCCTTATTTAAAATTTGTATTTAATAAAAATGTACTAAATAAATTATATATGATTTAATGTTTTATTTTACAGTTAAACTATGCTATTGCATGGTATGGTATGTGCATTTAACTTTATTATTTAAAGACAAAAAGACCAAATCAAACCATATAATTAACATTACAAAGTAACTTATACTAAAATAATAAGACTTATATGTAACAAGTACATGTACAATTAAAATTTTGTAATTTTTTGCAACACTGTTTTTTTTTATAATAATTATGTAATGGAATTCAATGATAAATTGCTCAACAATAATTGTACTATTGATAATTAATGAGTTCTTAGACTTACTTAATTATTTATTAAATAGTAAATTTAAAATTAAATGGGGCAAGAAATTTTACAGATAACTTGTATGTAAGGTAAACTTATAATATAACCTTACACTATGCAAGTCACAAACATGGTGTTGTAAATAAAATATATAAATAACAAAAAATATGAGAAAATTTTCTTTGAAAATTGTGAAATATGTATTTGATAACTGGTCCATGGTTGTGTACCTTCACATTAATTTTTTCTTACCAATTTCAATTAAAAGTGCAGACAATATTAACACTTATTCTTACAATAAGTATAAATTGTTTGCTGAATTACACATTAAATAACAAATCCAAACAACTTTTCAAAAGTATTATAAATGTATAAAATTACTCTCTAGGCAAAGAATTTTCAAAATATATTACTTTTTTTATCTCAATTGTAATGTATCCAAACTATCAAGTAAGTTTTGAACTTCAGAATTAACTTGCTCTCTTGTACTTACATTTTCTAATCTTTTACAAAGAGATTCTAGCTCTACCGAGTCTGCCTTTTGATTTTCCATGTACTTTAACATCATTTCTACAATTTGACGGATTTCATTCAGAAGCTCCTGAGTAGCATGAAACCCTGATCTTAGTTTTATCAACTTCAACTTACTTTGAGCAAGCTGAAGAGGAGTGTGTCCATTTTTATCATTTGAGCTAACATCTGTTCCTGCTCCCAATAATGCAGTTACAACAGAAATGTTACTTGTGCAAGCAGCTAAATGCAAAGGTGTATTTCCAAGTTTATCCTTAATATTTGGATTTGCCCCATAGTGAATAAGGGTTTTAACAACTTCTGTGTATCCCCGGCAAGCTGCCAAATGTAGTGGACTCCTCAAAAGTCTGTCTGTAAAATTTGGATCGGCACCTGCTTGCAGAAGCCTCTCTACTAATTCAACATTATTAGTACCTGCGGCAAATCTAAGTTTTTTGTTTTTGTAGCAAAAAGATAATATATTGTTTTTATATTTACGACGGCAATGTCTCGCGCTAGTACAAAATTTTATTTTTCCTATATGGTCGTGGCCTTCGCCAAAGAAATCAATGGGGATAGGCATAGGCATTCCAGCAATGCTTATGGGTATCGGTGGAGGGCTGAATTCAAAGCCTTGGTGTGGATGGTCAAAAACTGTGTTATCGCTACTTTCATTGCCCGTATCAACTCCCGAATCAGCCATTACTACTTATCCCACGTAATTGATAAAAACACTACACCAAGAGATCGATAAAATATACCAATTAGAAAAACAATAATAAATAATTTCTTAAACTTTCACTTTTCAAGTTTTCAATCAATAGGTATAATCTGTCAATTACCATTGGAACAGACCTGAATATCACAGGTAAGCACAGAATACTCAATAAAATAAACAACAATATTATCTGTGTCTTCATTCCCATTCTTAAAGATTTTAATGCGATAAATGCTATTCCTTATTGAAGGTACGAATCGGAACAATATTGTAAATTAAGTTTTGTACAAGGTCGTATTAGTTGTCCTCAATTTGTTTTTATCACTAATATGTCTGTAATATCTATATAAATATAAATAAATAATATCTATAATATTTCTAGAATAGAAATAGAAATATCTAACTTAAACTCGTTATAAATCTGGCGTAAATACTCCACATTTTATATGGGCCTTTACTGAAATTACATTTTAGTTTAATTGAGTTTGACGCAAAATTAAACTTTATTCTAGCAGAGATTCATTTAATCGATTTTATTAAATTTGTAAAATTGAAATGAAAATTCAAGTGAATATTTTAGGATTGTCTTAAACGTTATAATTATTTTAGTTTTTTTCGTGATAAACTTTTAAAACTTTGTCCATGACAGCAATCGCAAAATCTACATCTTCTTTATTGAGGCACATGGGCGGCTTAATACGAAGTACCTGCAAAAAATATGAAAATGTAACTCTACAAAATTATATTTTTAGAAAAAAAGCAATACTTACGTTATTCCATCTCCCACCGCGACCGATCATGACCCCTAAGTCCTTTGCCATCTCCAAAATCTCCGCAATATCTTTAAAGTCTATAGGATCTTTTGTACCTGGTTTCACCAACTCCACACCTAACATTAAACCTTTGCCTCTAACATCTCCAATGACTGGATAGAATTTTTGCAATTCCATTAGTTGTTCAATAAAATACTTGCCAACGGTTTTATTATTCTGTTGTATATTTTCTTCTTCAATTACCTATAAAATATACCACGTTGGTGATTATAATTTACATCATCAGTCTTAATAGAATAAATCTACGTACTTCTAATACAGCTTTTCCTACTGAAGCAGCAAGAGGGTTGCCACCATATGTATTAAAGTATGAAGCTTTTTGATGTGCATCAGCAATCTCTTTTGTTGTCACAACAGCTGCTAGTGGGAAACCGTTACCTATTCCTTTTGCTAGCGTGACTATATCTGGTTGAATACCATGGTCTTGGAAACCCCAGAAGTTATTACCCGTTCGCCCAAAACCAGTTTGGACCTGTACAAAATTTAATTGCTTTAATTGACAAATTTTCCTACTCACACGATAAATGAAAAACAAATAGTAGATAGAAATTAATCGACATACATATTATGTGCTTTTGAGTTTTGGCTGTCACGTTAATAATAGTTAGGTTACACGAGAAAGCGATAAGGCGTTTAATTGGATAAATTGAAAATTCAAACTATTACGATCTTAGGTTGAAATCTTATAATATCTATGCGCCTTAATACCGCGCCTTAATACCACGCCTTATTAATGTGCCTAATATAATAATATTTTAAACAACCCACATAAACACTATAAATAGAAGCATAAATAGATGAAGTAAAAAGATTTTATATCAGAGAATTGGCTGTCCATGAGCCATTATACAATTTTCGGAAGCATATGTTTATTCAAAATTCTCAAATCCTATTAGCTCTTAATTGAACATTATATATTTACCTCATCAGCTACATACAATCCCCCATACTTTTTAATTAGATCCCTTGCTTTTCTCAGATAGCCTTTAGGAAACTGAACAGCACCATTTACGCCTTGGATTGATTCAGCAAAAAACGCTGCTATGCGACCTTTTGGTACGGAATTTTCGAGGAGCTGCAATTATTTGATAAATAAATAAATATATTGAGAAATAAATTTTAGCTTTAGCATTTTGAATAACTTTATTCTCTAATAGCATTTACTTACTTCATTCAGTTGATGTACATATTTATCTGAAGTGACGCAATCTCCAGGACAGGAGCAAGCGCCAGGGACTTGAGAATATGAATCTCGGCAGCCTCCCCATATACCACGCAAAGGATCTGGTAACATAGCCTAAAAGTTATAGCTCGTTTTAACTGGTTTGACATATCTAACATAATCTTAAATTACCTTCCCATATGTATTTGTGCCACTGGGATATGAATAATAATTACATGGTAGAATCCAGATGGTGCAGCCATTGGGAATCTGTATGCTTGGGTGGCGGTAAGACCAAGAAGAGAGCTAGCGTAGCCGTGGTAACAGCTTTGAAGCGAAATAACATCATGGCTGCCTGTGTATGCTCTTGCTAAAAGTATAGCGAGGTCGTTTGCCTCACTGCCGCTATTGACCAAGTAGACTACCTTTAAAATTTTAATATAAAATGAATTATAAGTTAATTGAAACATTTCGAAACCTTTGAGGGAGCCGGAAGTAATATATAAGTGTCTAATGAAGTATTTAATGAAGTAAAAACACAGTACCTTCAGATTGCCTGGAAACTTTGATGTTAATTTCTCCACGTATTCATAAATTTTAGGATGTTTGTATATACTTGTGGTATGCCATAGTGTGTCAATTTGTTGATGCAGCGCTGCTGTAACTTTTCTACCATATAAAAGTAGGTAGATTAGCGCTGTTTTATTGTATTTATTCGCTCTTTACTAATAAAATATATGTATTATAAAAACTAAACTCTTTTAATAGACAAAGTGAGAATTTCAATAAAAAATTATAAAATAGATAGAAATACTTACGGATGACAATGTCCAACAGAAACTGTAACGATACCAGCAAAGAGATCCAGATACCGTTTACCTTCGTGATCGAATAGCCATTGCATATGCCCCTGGTGAATGACTAGAGGTTTTTTGTAGAAATCTTTAACTACCACGGAAATATTTTCTGATTTCAGTTTATCCAATTTGTTGATATCAGGTCCCTGATGAGTAAATTTTTCTTTACGTATTCCGATAGTTAGAAAATTCTCGAGGAAAGTTTTTTTAAATTTGACTTTGATTCAATATATTGAAAAATCAGATAGTTTAATATGTTAGACCTTACATTGTACTTCTTAGGAGACACGGTACATTTTGGAAGAGCAGCGGTGCTCAAACATCGAGCTATGCGCTGATATAAATGAAAAGAACCTAAAAAGTATTAAATTATGCTAAATATTTATTTTTATATTAGTAAAAATCATATCGTCAGTAATCGTAAAAATAACGCGTAACACGTACCTGTCTTAGTCATTGCTATTTACAAATGCAAAATAAGTTTGTCCATTGAAATATGACCTATGACTTTTGAATATGTATTCCAATAATAAAGGACTGTTTTAAATTTAAATATATTTATAGAAAAAGTAAGGTGTATTTGTATATAAATTATTTTGTTGTGAATTACTACTAAACAAACATTCTTATAAATTAATCAGTATGATTATTATTTATTTCTTATAGAAGTATTCTCGTCCGTGATTTGCACAACTACTTGCAAAACAGTGAATGCGATTGTGTAGGTACAAAGAACTAATACTTATTAGGCCAAAACAATAAGAATGTTAGTATAGCGTTTAATTTATTTCACATGCTAATTGAATTATTTCTTTAATACAATTTTACATTTCTAATGAACTCATTCATAATTAACTCCAAAAACTTAAAAAATATAATTCATTTGAATAGTTATCAACAAGTATAAAAACATGAACATGATCATTGTATCTAATTGAAATTTGAAAAAAGGTATTTTAATCCACGTTAAAATAATATATATAATATCTAACGCAATTCTTTTAGAATTACGTTCCTATTATTTAAAATTTTAAAACTTCACATTTTGATGACTGATTAATTTTTTAATAAGTACAGTTAAGGCTTAACGATAATCAAAACGTTACAGTTTGTTTACAAGCCCTATTACCTATGTTTAGTTAAATTACAGCATTTTTGA
>DWCF01006809.1:0-11746 GCA_018230265.1 Delias oraia | reverse complement strand
ATTGCTTTATTGCTTCAGTAAACACTATCAAAGTTTGTATACGAGTATTTACCGCACTAGATGGCACGCCACTGCTTTGGAACCCTGAAAAGAAAACATTACTTTACATCGACTGAAAGAGTGCTCATGCGCAGCTAATGGTGATCGAAGATGGTATCGTTTCACTAGACTCTGTTACGTATAGCCTGGACATGGACGTCGTTGATATATTTAGGTATTAAGAGGCCGACTCAGCAGAACGTGGCTTGTCGGAGCTCTATTTCCCAGGGGGCACTTTGAACACTTGGCCAAGACTTCGCTGTCTATTGGGCTCCGCATAGTCACTATCCTAATGTGGCCAGGGCCTCCGATAGTTAAGCACGGCTTTGGACTTGGCGGCACAGCGTATGGCAGCCGGTGCGCCTCCATAAAGAGGCATCCAGCTTCGCGTCAACCCATTTACTATAATTTTATTTGATCAATTGCATTTTAGCGAAGGCGCTGGACTCGCTCAGCGCAATTGATTGTTCGGTGCCTCGAAGTTGCTAAGGTAGGCTCTTTGATGTTAAAAAAGTTTGTGTTCTTAGTTTAGAAAGTCTGTAGTTCACCCCTTTTATGTTATAAAGTATGGGATGTTACTGCCTAGATGATAAATGGAAATACTTTGAACCTCGCTGCTTCAATATTAAATATAATTTGGGTACTGAGTTTTTTCCCGTGGGAGAGCCATGCCGAAGCATATGCTGATGCACTAATTGGGCCGGCCGGAGTGATACCGCGGGCTCACAGAATACTCAGCGTGAAACGGTACTTGTAGTGTTTCGCAGAGTGGGGATATCGAAGGACATTAAAAATGCCGCCTAAGCGGCGTAAAAAGCCTCAACACAACCAATGCGCAGACTGTGGCGCGGTTGATCATGGGCGCCGGTGTTCTCTTACCACATAGAAGACCCGCCTACTCCGTTGTCCGCCATACAATAAAAAATACTATAGACCCAATACCTAGCCATATAATATGTAGGAGTACTTAATGCCACAACATTGTAAAAAATAGTATTTCTTATTTTTTACAAATGTCATGACTTTTAAAAGATTTCTTTAGAATTTCTTCCAGTACTAATTTCTAAACTCTGCGGCTTTTTTTATAATACGAAATAACCTCAAAAGACAACCACACACCCGTTTTGGGATATAAAAAACCCAAAGTTTGTATAAACATTTTTATTAAATTTTACACTGTAAAGTACAACAAGATGAGAATATTCACACAAATCTATGTTCTGGATATTTCATACGCGAACTAGTCATTCCGGGATATCAAAACCAGTGAAAAAACAATATTTGACATATAATCACATACTTTCTACTTATTTATAAATAATTATAATTGA
Organism: Delias oraia; assembly: GCA_018230265.1. Classification (NCBI taxonomy): domain Eukaryota; kingdom Metazoa; phylum Arthropoda; class Insecta; order Lepidoptera; family Pieridae; genus Delias; species Delias oraia. Next base: position 10,376 of record DWCF01006809.1, on the reverse strand, counting down.
AATGTTACTTCTCAAATTGTAAGGAGTTGTCTGACGTCACAGGTCAAACTTACAGTCCTTGCTTAATATTCCGCTTAAAAGAGTTTTAAACAAGAGAGCCGCATTCAAATCTTTAAGAAACCCTTATTGCGTCTATACCTGACTTTTAGAAGAAATTCAAGCCCAGAACGACTATAAAACCAACATATAATATTAATATATATATTTGAAGTACAAAACAAAGCATATAAACAGACTAAGTAATCATATGTAATAGAGCTCATAGAATAAAATAAGGTATATGTTTATGAACCAGCCATACCGACGCATATGCTGACGCAGATTATCGGCTCTTGCGTGATACCGCGGACTCACATAATACTCAGCGTATGATAGTACTTGTGAGGTCGGCAACACAACCAAAGCGCTCTTACCCTAGACCTGACCATACCCGCCTGCTCCGTTGCCCGCTATTACCATAAACAAAATAATACTTAAAAATAGGAACATTGCGTAATTTTTGATCCCAAACAAAACCACTTCTATCATTCATATAATCATTACAAGGACACTTCAAGGACATTTTAGCCACTTGTAACCACCGCATACCTTATTTTATTCAAATTTAATCAGAACATATGTGAACATTTATTCTTAAATCTAACTCTTTGATTTCTTCACTCCTGTAGAGCACCTGGAAGGAAAGCATTCACGTGAAAAATAAGTATATTTCAAACAGGTACGTAAGAAAATTTAAAAAACCTACTAAGAAAAAAGACTAAGACTAGGGGTCCGGTAAAAACCTTATTGGGTCCAATTGTGAACCCTCAGCAATCCATGGGCCCGCTAACCGCTAAAAGCATTACTCTCATTTTCGTATTGGGATAAAAACGCCATCTCCTGGTCGTAAGCTACCTCTCCCCCAATTTGTAGCCGTATCACTTGAGCGGTTCATTACTTATAAAAAATAATCCGTCTTTATATTTATAAATTTCTCATATTTATTAAATACATATTAAAATTTGAAATCTGTCTACAAACGAGCCGATAAATGAACTTCAATAAGAAAAGATAATTTACCTTTTTCTAAATCAGCTACCATACAAACTCAGTAGAAACCTGCAAATAAATAAAAGACAACTAAAAAAAATACAAAAGAACCCAACAAACCAGAAAGACACCGAAGGGCCAAACCAAAAACTACATTTTAATGTTGTTAGTAAAGCAACTTGAAAATAAATACTTAACATAAAGAAATAAGTAGTTTACGGCAACGGTGACAAGCGAGCGGACGGCTCACCTACGATAGGCGGCGGTGAGGGTGCGGCGTCGCATCTCTGCGGGCAGCAGTTTCCACAGAGTGGTGGAGAGCGGCGCAGAATGCTTTGAGAAAATGGCCGACTTGCCCTGAGGTTCGGTCCCCGGTTTCAACATAACTTGTACCAATTGTAAATTATATTCGGTCTTTGAAAGGGCTTGACAGTGGCCCGACGAGTTTCTCAACAATGTCTCACCCGTGGGAGAACCATGCTGAGGCATATGCTGACGCACTAATTGGGCTGACTCGGCCAAAGGGATACTACGGGCTCACAGAACACTCAGCTGCGTACTGTGTATTGCAGTGAGTGAGGATATCGGAGGCCCTTAAAAGTGACGCTTAAGCGGCGTAAAAAGCCGGCAAGTGTGGTGCGGATGTTCATGGGTGGCGGTGGTCTCTTACCATGTAGGAGACCCACCTGCTCCGTTGTCCGCTATAGAATAGAAAAAAACTAATTGCGCTGGCTCCTTCAGTGATAGAAGGAACACAGAACCAGCTCGAAGCATACACTTACGTAACCTACCACGCTATACCGCTTTAGCGGTGTGAAAGCAACGCAACCGCAAATTACGGCGCAGTTGGCCATGGGCGGCGGTGATCTCTTACCATCAGGGAACCCCCGTCTACCCCATGTTTCTATATAACAACATAAATAAGCAAAACACGTACATAATGCAAGGTTTAAAAGAGTTGAACTGTCGGAAAATTCCACTACAAGTACGTACACCCAACTTACCTTACAACTTGATGTTTCAAAAAAACACTCGCGGTATCAATATCAAGAAATACCCGTTTTAATCATATCCTCACTCATAAACTATCATTAATCAGTGTTTTAAACATTGTCACCATCGCTGGCAGGAAGAAATGTTGGTGAAGTTTTTTTAAATATTGATAAATTTATATATTTCTTTATTTTCTAATATATTATATACAACTGGATATAAATTGCAGAAACTTACTTGAATGGTTTATGCTTTGAACTGAAAGTCAGTTATAAAATATTTTAGGTAAAATTGGAATTTAGTTACATTTTACAACTAAATTTGAACATAATTTATATTATAGCCATAATTTGACGTGGAATTTATTTTCAATCCACGTTGCAAGCAGCTACAATTGTTTGCGAAATTTAATTATTCATGTTTTAGGTAAAACTTCAAGTGCTTTTGTAATTTATAGTGAAACTTGAAGTCGTATTTCTTTCAGCTAATTTTAAAATGTATTAATAGTTTAGGTTCAATTTGACACCAGTTTCGTTTTATAGTTAAATTTGAAGTTATTTTGAACATTTTTATAAGTTTTGAGAATTGAACAGAATGAATGAATCATGCATAAGAAATGTATGTACATTTAGTTTTCAATATTAAAATCCCGAGCCTTGGGCACTGTGCAAAAAAGTATGCTACGTGGAATCTATTAGGTACACCGTATTTTCTTCGACATTAAGAACTAATATAAAATCATGCTATTAGTCAGTTAATCAAATCTACTGTAACCCATATATTTACAAGCTATCGCGTGCGCCTAACCACTTATTAAATTAAAAAATATTTTAAAAATTAAATAAAGTCACTTAAAAATTAGAAAGGGCTTGAAAGTTTTAAAAAGAGACACTTGAAAATGTAACTATAAATCAAATGGTTAAATAAGTAGCGATTTAACGTGCGGTTAGGCGCAAGTGACCCCGACGATTGCTCACCCTGCGGAGCGCCGTATCCCGGAGTGCCATAGGACGGAGGCGGGGCGACATAGGCGCCGTATGCGGGCGGATCCGTCTGAAATCGAGGAGTCTTTTTTAAATGAAAACGCCGCCCATGGAGACGCGCAGCTGTAGCTAGGTGGGCGTTGCCGGCCACGCAGCACAACATTCGTCTATCAGAGCTTTACATTTAATTTGTTCTATCGCGTGCATTCTTTGCTATCTGATGAATCTACATGGAATGTTGCGTTTAAGATAAAATAATTTCTTCACTTTTTGAGAGCCTCATAGTTATGTCGATTAGAAGTGTACCTTGAAGGGAGAGGTGTCAGGTTCCAATCCCCGAACCGGCAATTATGATTTTTTCGATCTCTATAAGTGCTTGGCGGTGGCCGGTCGAGTGTTTTAATGCTGTCGCAAATGCAGACGCACTAATTGGGCCAGCTTGTCCAAAGTGATAACACGAGCTGACAGACCACTTTGAATTTCACTTTGGTTGTATGAGCCTGATTTTAGTCTGGACGAGCCGAGCGAGTGCGTCTACTTGGCTCGTCCACAGAAACTCATCGGAGACTGTTCAGCCACTGCCCGCGTCACTATCGAGCCCTTCCAAAGACCGAATATTGTTATCCGGAACCTGATACCTCGCTTTAAGGAGCGCTTGTGAGGCTCTCGAGGTAGCATTGTATATGTACTAACCGGATAAGTTGGCGGCGGCTGCGCGCCCTCGAAGGTGATGAAGTTGAACATGACGTCGCCGTCGATGGTCAGGTGCGAAATCCTCTGGAAGGGGATGCGGTGGGAGAACTCGCAAAAGTGTACACCGTTGATGGCCACCTGAAATTATTATTATTGCATCGTCTATACCAGTAACTCTCAAAGTGGTCCAGCAAGCGGGGCTGCATGCAAATTCGATTGGCTTCGAATAAATTATAATGGTCCGAACCAGGTTTCGCTCCCGCTTTCTTCAATAATATAGCGGACAACGGAGCAGGTGGGTCTCCTATATGCTGTATTGCCGGTATTTTACGCCGCTTAAGCGGCATACATACAATATCCACTCACTCAGGGAAACACAGTCGAAGCACCGAAGTACAACTACCGTTTCACGCTAAGTATTCTTAGAACCCGTGGTATCAATTCGAACGAGCCGGCCTAATTTGTGTGTCATCATATGCCACAACATGGCTCTTCCACGAGTGCAACAGTATTAACCCACTCGCCCGGCAACCGCCAAGCCCTTACAGAAACCGAATAAATTATAACAGTCCGGTCCGGGATTCGAACCCGATACCTCTCGCTTCGTGGGCTTTTAACACCACTTAGCTACGAGAATATCAAAACTTGTTAATGTTTTGAACGTATTTAGAATATTAGCAAGTCATGGATAACCATTTGAATGTATAAGCCATCGTGAAAACAACCAAAAAAGGAAGTGTATAATTTTTCCGTGTAACTTGTCCGTAGTTACGGAACTGATTTACTTGAGAACTCTTCCGGCTCGAAGTGCGACTTATTAGCTCAGTGTTTCCTGACCAGTGCTCCGCGGACCCCATGACTAGTGCAGCCCACATTCAGTCGTCATCTTTATGGCATTTGTATTGTATACGACTTGAGCAAGAACAAGACTAAGCCTGCAAGACTATTGAGTCTTACAGCTATTTTATTTGGCAGTGATTTTTGCAATTTCTCATTAAATCTTTAGACATTAATAAATCTGGTCTGTCTTTACTATGGTTATGCTAATTCAACTTCGAAATTTTCCTATACTGATAGGGCCATTGGCCAACATACTCTAGACCATACACATATATATGCTAACAATAGCTAAAATAAATTCATAATCCTATTTTTTTTGTTATTTTATTAAAGGGTACGTAAGAACTGTCCTTGAATTCTTAGGAGTGCGTGGCTGAAATCACCATATGAGCTTATTGAAGTGAAACTTCCTTAGGCACGCTTTGCTCTAATAGTATGTAAATAGATAAATTAGCCAAGTGTACGTCTCATTGAAAAACAGACTGGAAGTGGGCGAGACAAATTTCTCTCTAGACGTGCGTAATTCCCAAAGTGTCCCCAGGAGTCCACTGCAGACTTGACGGGGTCTACTTACGTGATATAGAAATGGGAGTTTGCAATTGGGTTTCGGTAGTGAAGAACTAAAATGTTGCCACGGCATCTCTCTAATAATGAACCTCATCAAGCAATGATATCTATCGGCGCGAAAAGTAATAAATATGGTCACGCGCACCTGCGTTGGCGCGGTGACTCCAACCAGTAATGGCTACAAGTCAATCTAAGTAGCTTGAGCCGCTTCACGCCAAAGACTTCTTTGGGAAGTCGTAATTTGCTATTTCGTAATACGAAATAGCAAAAACGGATGAACTTTTCAAGTTTTTTTTCAATGATGAATCACCATCAAGTAAACAATAATCGCGATGCCAGCTACTCTGACGTCATACCCATCCAAAACACTTCTGAGGCCCCGGGGCTCTGCAAGGGCCAGGGGTATCCATAGGCAGAGGACCACTCACCCTGGGTGAGCTGGGTCTGCTTGTTTGGCGTCGTTTACAAAAACAAATTGTAAAGTATAAACAAATAAAAGAATGGCTAACGAATCTACCTTCATGGTCTGCGGCTCGCACAGTACGAGCACCTCGAACATGTCGCCGCGCGCCAGGGGCATGCCGCCGCTGGTCTCCTCGATGCCCCAGCTCATGGCCGACAGGTGGTTGCGCACTATGCACATCTCAATGAAGCGGAAGTTCAGGTGAACCGCGATGTCGTCCCGCGGGTCGGTGTTCGGGCCGCATTGGAAGTTTATCGCGAATCTGCAGTTATATACACCATATGCATTTGAATCTTCAAACACTACTTTTATTGGATTTTTTAAATTATAACATCTTTATTTGCAATAAAACATCGTATGTTTGGTATTTTTTTACATTTTGACTCGCTAATGGGGCCGGCTCGTCAAAAAGATATACCACGGGCTCACTTAATACTCTGTGCTCACACAATAGTGAAGACCTCGGAGGCCTTCTACGTGCCCGTGGAATCACTTCGAACGATCCTGACCCATTTGTGCGTCATATACCAATTAACTATAACATTCTACGGACCCAGGAATCGAACCCAACATCTCTCGCTTCGTTGGCTTATAAGACTTAGCTACGAGACACTCGTATATAACTATGTATATCTACACCTCACCTTTGAGCCCCTGGAGAAACATTTCCCTGAAAGCGGATCATACGCCCCGGGTACATACCACCGGGAATGGGATGAACGCATGGTATTACCTGTAATCCAACATACGTAGCTTTATTAGTATCCCGAAAAGTACAGCAACGCTCCCGCGGTCAAGCAAGGGCTAGGTCCGCTTATCATGGGTGGCACTGATTGTGGAGCCTTTGTCCATGTCCATTTTCTATCTACTCACAGCGGCATAATTAGTGGAACGCCAAAAAAGGTCGGATTTGACGTTTTTTGTTTATTCTGATAAGAAGTTTGGAGGATGCTGTGAAAGGGAACAGTGGTTCTTTTACTGTTCACGTCTGAGTTGGAACACTGGTTGAGTTATATAGTTTTTAAATCGACTGTTTTCCTCATTTTTTGGCTTCTGTGACTAGTGGTCACAATTTTGCCAGTGTCCATATATTTACAAATAACAACAAAGAATCCAACTAGAATATAACCCTAGTTCAAAGAGTGATAAAAATAACCATGAAGCAACACTTTAACCAAAGACAACAGACATACATGTGAGAATACCAATATATACAGCATCATCACCATCAGCCTATTCAAGTCCACCGCTGGACATAGGCCTCCCCCAAAGACGCCCACCTGTTTCGATATATGCATATGAATAAGTTGTAAATTCTTCAATCTTTCCTATTTATAATTAACAATCAAAGTTATTTGTTCAAACTTATATTGTATAATCTGTTCTCGCAATATGTTCGTCTTTGGTTAAGATATTAGTTCATAGTTAGCAGTTGTATCTTTCTTAGAATATTGTTTCCTATTCTCGTTGGAAATTGTAAATTCTTGTTGTAAATATCATTATACTGTCACTGGCAAAATTATGATCGGTGATCACAGAGGTAGAATAAGAGTAATAAAATAAGAATTTTTTTTTTATTATTTTACCCTGCTGAGTTATATAAATTTTAAAGTGCACTGTTAAAAATGACAAATCACACAAATTGACATGAGTCACTTCTATAAATTTATGGAGTATGATGTAACACCTATTTAAAATTGTAGGTGTGTCCATAATATGTCTCTTCACTCCACTTCTCTCTATAACTACTTATGTTGTGTTGTCTCTGTTTGTTTATGGTTAAAATATTGATTCATGGTTATAATTTGTATCACCCATTTATACTCTTATTAATGTCATCATCCTAACACTGGCAAAACCATGTCATCTCTAATCACAAAGGCAAAAAATTACATCTATTTATAATTTAGTCACAAAAGTAGAAAATGCTGTAAACATGATATAAAAATGAAGGAAAAAATGATGAATAAAAATGAAGTAGGCAAGTAACAACAAAGTAACTGTAATTCAACATTTATAAATATCTATATATTTATATGTATATATATACATTAACAGTGGCAAACAAGCAGGAGGCTCAGCTAGGGCAAGCGGTCCTCCACCCATGGACAACCCCAGCCCTTGGAGAGTCACGTTTTAAGTATAGCGGACAACAGAGCAGGTGGATCTCCTATATGGTAAGAGATCACTGCCGCCCATGGCAACCTCGACGCAGTCCGCGCATTGGTTATGTTACCGGCTTTTTACGCCGCTTAAGCAGAACTTTTAAAGGCCTCCGATATCCTCACTCACACTGTGAAAACAGTACAAGAGCCATTTCACGCTACGTATTCTGTGAGCCCATGATATTAATTTAAATAAGCCGGCCCAATTATTGAGTCAGAATATTCTATTATTTAAAGAATCATGATGTAGCTATCTAACAGAAATATTAGTAGGTTTTTTAGTTTCATCAGAAGATCTAACAAATACTTTATCTAGCCTAATTATGGGGCTTCTAAAATATCTATTTTTTACTGATATCATGTCATTAATGTGTGAAACACTTATCATTCCAAATGTGTTATAGATTATTTTATATTTAAAAATAGTTAACAATAAATACTGGGTAGATGATTTAAAACAGTAATGATTTGCAAAAAAAGTACCTTTTAAAATTATTATTTATAATATTTGTAAAAAAACAGGTAATTTATAAGTATTCTGTGTCCTTATCATGCAATACTTTCTAACCAGTATTAAAACTAATTATAAGTGAGTACTAAATAAATTAGGTTACATATAAGGAAAAAGTTGACTGTTAAAGGGAAAACAAAAGTTATAATGTGTTACGCATAAAAGAAAATTCAAATCGCTATTAAATCCATTTAAAAAAATCACTAAATGTGTGACGTTATACTGTATTGCGTTATCCATGGATTAAATAGCAAATAAAACAGAAACTCAGCCGGTATCTAATTGAATGGCCTTGAAAAAGGCAAAAGATGTGTATGAAACGTTTATACTAAAACATTAGCGTAATACGAATAAAATTTATCTTCCTTACCGGATTGTAAATTGGTTGAGCCATCATTCTCGCAGCGTTAATTTTAATGGAAATTAAAAATACTGAATCTGTACAACTGTTTGAAATTAATCTACAAATTGGTGGTCTTCGAAGCAGAGAATTAAATAAAGATTTTTGAATCGCACTCAATTGTAATAAACATTTAACTATATAATGGTAAAGAAAACGTCATACGTCATATGAGTTATGACGCATAAAATGTGTAGTATTTTTTTGGATGGGGTCTTTAGATACTAGTTTTTTAGAATATCTACATTTTTTCCCCAGTAAAATAATTTAGTTATAATATATATAATAAATTAATAGGTCGCGAGATATTTGCGTAGAAATGATTTTCGTGACCTTTGACCTTTATAACTCTTTTTAGCCGGCACGATATCAATGTCAAATTTTCACATATTCATTAAAACGCCTTAATAAAGCTGTATACAAGAATTTAGCTCACTGGGAATTTTCCGCACATGAAACCTAAAATGACTGGACCAATAACTAATATAAGTTTTTATAATAAACTTGGTAGCAAGTGCAATACAGCTTTTAAATTATTATAGATTTCTACCATAATAATAAACACTTAACTCTTACACCGTTTTGAAGAACGAGCAATCATTGTGCGAACAAACTATGATAATTAAAAATTAATAATAATAACTAAAATAAATAACTAATCTTATTATGTTGCTGTTTATTTTATTAATGGGTCCTTGAAAACTATCATTGAATCCCCAGGGTTCCGTGGCTGACATAGATTGGGAATGCCGGCTATAGATTATAGACTATACACAGTTTTCCCTTAGTTTAGTTACTGCTGAGAGTTATCGCACCTGTGTATATATCCATGTACCAACTGTTCTTATAAATAATTATCTGTTATTCTTTTCCTGACGTATCTTATAGGAATTTGTAATAACTTCAAAATAAATGAAATCCTCATAATTCTTAAATCCAATTATCTACCTTAATCGTCATAAATTGCGTATTATTTGCTCGTGAGTGAAAAAATGACGATTGAAGGTAACAAAGATGAAGCTGAACGCTGCATAGAAATTGCGCAAAACGCCTTCACTGCAGCCAACTACGAAAAGGCTGAGCGTTTCCTCGTGAAGGCCGAGCGATTGTATCCTACGGCAAGAGCCAAAGATCTCTTGGTTGTTGTGCGAGCAGCGATACCGACTGGTTCATCGAAGCGAACACCTCCAAGCAGCCCCAGTAACGATGTCAGACGGCGAAAGCCACCATCACATCAAACCGAGAAGAGAGAGTATACCGCAGAACAATTGGACGCTGTCAGGAGGATAAATACGAAATGCAAGGATTATTACGAAATACTTGGTATGTAATAAAGGTCACATAAACATAACGTCTGTAGAGGCCTTGAATTAATTTAATGTACGCTAATATTTACTGAACAGATTTAATTATGGAGATCTCATTCTACTGTCACCTTTGAAGTATATTTAAATGGTAATTCCTCATATCTGAGGAAATTTTTAACATCTTTCATTATTTTTTTTCTTCTAACAAGAGCCATTATTTGAGTAGTGTCAGTATCAGATGTGAAACTCCTTTGTACCAGTGTGACCCTAATTTATCCATTCCTATCACCACTTAGATAGAATATTATATTTAGATACAATTCCAGCTAGAATAAAATCTATAATGCATCCTATTAGAGTATACTAAGTACAAGGGTAGTCTATTAAGAAGTGTATAGCTATCTTCTCCTCTTTTATGTAGAAGA
>DWCF01006808.1:0-11750 GCA_018230265.1 Delias oraia | reverse complement strand
GATGATAGTTGCAGATGCTTTAAGCAGATTTATGGGTCTCCTATATGGCAAGAGAACACCACCGTCCATTACCCACCGCGCCAAATGCCACGCAAGGTAGTGTTGCCGGCTTTTTATGCCGCTTCAGCGGCACTTTTAAGAGCCTCCGATATCCTCACTCACTCTGCGAAACACAGTAGGTACAAGTATCGTTTCACGCTGAGTTTTCTGTGAGCCCTGGTATCGCTTCGGACGAGCCGGCCCAATTAGTGCGTCAGCTTATGCTTCAGCGTGGCTCTCCCACGGGAGAACGAGTTTCGCTGAGTGAGTGAGGATACCGGAGGCCCTTAAAAATGCCGGTTAAGCGGCGTGAAAGACCGGCAACACAACCAATGTTCTCTTACAATATAGGAGACCCGCCTGCTCCGTTGCCCGCTGTACCTACCATAACAATTAGAACTTATAAAAATATGTTTTTTAACGCACCTACCTAGACTCAAGAAAATATATTGTAGCAACACACTCGCGGCTCATGGCTGGAGAACCACTCATCTTAGGTGAGCTTTCAGCTGCCTTCCAAGTTTCACAAAAAGGCAACTAACCTGTAAGAGTAGGCACCTAAGAGACCACCGCCCATGGACAGCGCGAAAACCGCGCTTCGAATGTGTTAGCGAATTTTATATATAAGTAATACTTTGATTAAAACATCAAACATTTATTTATGTGTATGTAGATACCTAACACTTTTACATTGGAGTTAACCTCTTATGTATCCTAAGTAAATACTTCAAGAAATCCAAAAGCCATCACCACCAATATCGGACCTATAATTTATTCATTAAAACACAATTCGGTTTGCGGACACAAAGGCGAAAAAAGGCCGAAAGTCGATTATCTTCGAAATTTCGAGCGGGACACGTATCCCTTGTAATGAGACCATTTTGTATGGACACACTGTATCGGGCCCACTTCGTATCCTTTCAGGCGGAGCGCCCGTTCACTGTGGGTCGTAACGACATAGCAATACCACGTGCTGACGGAATACAAACGTGAAACAGTTTTCTTGAGTGATATGGCCCAGTAAAGCGGCGCACTACCGAAGCGTACCTAAAAGGCCGGCAACGCACCCACGGCTTGGTAAAGGCTGGGGATGTCCATGGGCGAAGGACCGCTAATCCTGGATGAGCCTGCTGCTCGTTTTTTTTTAAAAAGAGACCGTCTTCACTTCACAGTTCAAAGAGAGTAGGCCGAAAAGATTTTATGATTTACTCATTGATCGAACTAGTATTATTATTTCCTCGTTAACTCTATGTATTGTTTGATATACGTCGTTTTTAAGGCTTTTTGTACCTCGCAACTACGTACGCTCTTCCTGAGTCTTCCTTTCAATCCATGTGAGAGTGAATTCGGTGCCTCTTCCCACGAAGCCAGAGCAGGGAGGTTTTTTTAAATGAACAGTGGCAAACGAGGAGGCTCACCTAGGGCATGCGGTTCTCCACACGTGACCAACCTAGCAATTGCAGGGCCGCGGACGCGTTGCCGGCTAGGTTAGTGGTTACTTCGCTTAGAGCAATCGAACTCCACAACTTGCGGGTTATAAACACATATTTAATAAACAACCATTTCGTTTCGTATTTTATCGTGCCGACATCGCACGGAGAGAATGAAAACGGCCGCGCATGCGCACGTCGTCCGCGCGGGCTCAATGCAAGATGGCCGGATCGAGTGACAGCCGCATTCGAAACTCAAACGAATCCCACAAGTCATCGTCGTCTGTTCTCGATGATTAATACTTTTGGCTCTTTTTTCCTTCAAAGGGAAATAATCGGTATTAATATTTCCACAATGGCCTGCGATTGCTTGGTTCCGTTGAGCATGAAGACGTCTACCGTATGTATGGGCAATTGTAGTCTTAACCCTAATAGAGTATTAAGCTGACTCAATTATTACGTAGCGAACAACGGGTCCTGTGATGTTATATTATCGCCTATGGACAGCCACGCCGCAATTTTATTGTAGGTATAACCTTTAATTAATTTAACGGAGCACATGGAGAACATATGTGTATGTATATGGTAAGAGGACACCGCCGCCCATGAACAACCGCGCCAAAGTCTGCGCATTGGTTATGTTGCCGGCTTTTTACGCCACTTAAACGGCATATTTAAAGGCCTCCGATGTCCTCTCTCATTCAGCGTAACAAAGTACAAGTACCGTTTCATGTTGAGCATTCTGTGAGAACGTGGTATCACTTCGGACGAGCCGACCCAATTAGTGCGCCATCATGGCTCTCCCATACTCGAGAAACTCGCTCGGACACTGACAAGCCCATCGAAACACCAACGAAAATATAAATACATTTTCTTCAGACTCGGGCCCCACGCTACGTGTCTGTTAGAATTGTTTTTAGGTACAAAAGCAATAAAACCTTTAGAGCTTACATAGCAGCGTATTTAAACAGCCGGCGACATACCCGTGGCCGTCTGGCCAGACTAGCAGCGAGGCAATTATTTTCCGAAGGCAATGGACAACAAAAACGCGCACATTTTGCTTCGGCATCGAATCCACGACCCCAAAAGCGGCTTTTCTGTTTCAAAATACTGCTGACTCACCAAACTAATGGTTGTCCCGCTGAGCACTCGAGGGGATTTCGAAATTATTAAAATACAAAAAAATCCTATCCAAATTGGTAGAGCGTTTTTTGACGTATAGGTACGCCTTTATATACTACAAATCAAGAATCATATCGAAATACATAAATTCAATATTTTATATTGATTTGTATTTTATGGAGCAGGTGGCTCTCGTCTATGGCATGGACAACCGCGCCACAGTCCGCGCTAAGGAGTTATTGTGGGTGTTTTTTAATATAAACGGTGGCAAACGAGCAGAAGGCTCACCTAGGATAAGACCTAAACCATAGACCATCCTCCGCCCATAGACAACTCTAGCCCTTGTAGATCCACTGGTACGTCGCGGGCCTATAGCTGCTAGGAACGTTTTTTTTTTTATTTCAGCGGCATATCTTTACGGACCTCCGATATGCTCACTCAGCCAAAGACAGTACAAGTAGAGTTCTCTAACCTTTTCTTATAAAAAAATACAAACCTAAAATCTCAACTTAGTAACATCAAGCCCCTATTTTTACTGACAATTAAATATGTAAATTGCAAAACAACCTTTATGGTAAAGCGGACAACGAAGCAGGTGGGTCTCCAATATGGTAAGAGAACACCGCCGTCCGAGGACAACCGCGCTACAGTCCGCGCATCGTTTGTGCCGTCAGCTTTTTAACGTCACTTAAGCAGCATTTTCAAGAGCCTCCGAAATCCTCACTCACTCAGCGAAACACAGTAGAAGACTATAAGTACCGTTTCGCATTTCATGAGACTGTTAGTTAGTTAGAGCATGGCTCTCCCATAGGTGCGACAGTATTAAGACACTGGCCAGGCCACTGTCAGGCCCTTCCAGATAGCGAATATTTTATTAATATTATTTCGGTATTTGAGAAGTATACTTTTCGTTTGATAGTAGACTTGACTGACTTGTATAGACTTCATATATACTTAATTACGCGGCTCACAAGAACACTCGCCAAAGCTTATAAACCAAAAATATTAACAAAAACATCACACACCTTTTCGGAGCCGGTCAATGAATACTTTGAGGGTCCCCTAACATTGGCTATATAATATATAATTACGTATATCTTTTACAACCCTCTAGCTACATAGGGATATCCACCCTTATTTACTCAATTTGATATTATCAATAAAACTTCCTATTGAAGCAATTTTAGATTGTGAATTTGTGTCTGTGTCTGGTAGGTTTTTTTAGATAACTGTTACCTACAACACAGTTATACTGGCTGTATAGCCATGGGGGGTTACTTTGCCTTTATCACCTCGCTTGGCAGGCGGGTTGGTGATCGCAGATCATCTGCTGTACTCAAAAGGGCGCTGCTGCCCACCCTCCGGTGAAGTGTCTTCTAGTCGCCTCTTACTACATCCCATTAGGAAGACTGGGAGTGGTATTATTCTGATCCGGTAACCACACGGGCTAACCGGCTGTATAGTAGTGTTGCCCAAATGTCTTGGTCTTGCACAAATGCCTAATTTTAGCAAGACCAAGACTGACCGTATAAGACTTGAGCAAGAACAAGATTAGGCCTGCAAGATTCTTGCGTCATGCAGATATTTTTTTATGGCAGTGATTTCTGCAATTTCTCAATAAATCTTCGACATTTATACTTCTGGTTTGTCTTTACTATGGCTATGATAATTCAATGTTCATTTTCTGATAGGTTTTTCTAATATCTGAAGTTAACTTTAATAAGTAGCAATAGGTTTACCGGCAACATAACCAATGCGCCAGCCATGCTGAAGCATTTGCTTCCCACTCCCATGCGCTCTCTCCTAATATTAATGTACAAATTTATAAACTGTATAAAAAAATCAAACTGAAAAATAAATCGCTATAGACTTACAAAATAAAATTGTACGGGTGTATACGTGTATATTAGAAGTGTATAAGTGCGACGTCATAGAGATTAATCAAAGAATATACTGAACCGAACCTGAAATTTCTTTCACCAATAGCAAGCTACGATATTTGTGAGGAAAATAAGACAAATTAACCTGAAGAATGAAGTGGCTTCCGTTTCCGATTTGAAAATAAGTCAAAATTTATCTTTATAAAAATGTTTCACTTACCAGTCTCAGTATCAACGACGTACGATAGACCTGCCCACGGGTCGTCCTGAAACGAGAATATATCATTTGTCCCGTTCTTGCAACAAACATATCACATTTGAGAGAAAGTGACAAAGTATTGTGTCATTGATGAATAATTAAGAGAATAAATAAATTAATGAATTAATTAATTTTAGAAAATAATACCACTCCCGCTTTGAGATGTGGTATCTCTGGTAGGTAGCAGTCTGACAAATTTCCAGAACCACCCTTTTTAAGTTTAATTATATATATGCACTCATAATGTAATGTCAAGGACATAATAAATAGTTTTCTAAAGATGAAAAATCATAATAAAACAGCGCTTTTCTTAATTGTAGGTATAGCGGGCAACGGAGCAGGTGTGTCATCGATGCTAAGAAATCACCGCCGCCCATGGACATCCGCGCAACATTCAGCGCTTTGGTTGTGTTGCCGACTTTACACGCCATTTTTTACGACATCCCTCGTAACAAAGTAGAAGTACCGATTCAAGTACAACTATCATTTCACGCTGAGTGTTCTGAGAGCCGTCATAAACATTTTTGACACCTATCAGACGATTTCTGTGAGTGAACTTACCTCTTTAGTGTCATCCAGAAGACACGCCTTGACCTGCTCAATTTGCTCACATTCTTCTAGCATCTTCTTATCATCAAGGAGCGTCTGGTCCTCATCCGACTCCTTGGCGACTTCCACCTTCGTTGCTTGAGGAGCCTCCTAAACAAACACACTGGGATAAGGATTACGTATTACGTAACGCATAGTTTTGCCCATGTGCAAAACTAAGACAGCATAATTATAGCAAGACCAAGACTGACCGTGTAAGACTTGAGCGAGAACAAGACTAGTCCTGCAAGACTCGCGCGTCTTGCAGCTATTTTATTTGGCAATGATTTTTGGAATTTCTCATTAAATCTTTAGAGATATTTTATAAATCTGCTTTTTAAACTATGACTATGCTAATTCAATGATCCTATTCTGATAGGCTTTTCTAAGATCTGAAGTAAACTTGAATAAATAGCAACAGTCCAATAGTAATTGCAAGACTGGCAGGACTCTTGCTGCAAGACCAAGACCAAGACTGGGAGCGCAATACCAAGACTGGCTAAGCCTTGCATTTGGGCCGCACTAGTAACGCAAGATCTTGTAAGACGTAACGATGGGTTACAGACGTTTCTATTACAACGGTTTCGGTTATGTAACATGTTTTTATTAATATACAAATTGGGAATTGGCACTTGCCCTGCCACTGTCGAGCCCTTCCAGAGACCGAATAAATTATAGATTAAATTATAACTGTCCGGACCGGGATTCGAACCCGATACCTCTCGCTTTATGGTACACTTTTAAAACCATTAAGCTACGAGGCTCTCATAAGTAGGCCGTAGTATCTCGCCTTGCGCGCAACACGCGAGAATTAAGGGTCGTGCGGGGTACGTATATATCACTAGAGGGCAGGATGCCTAGTATTTCACTAACGTCTCAGCGAGAAACCTCTATAAGCGAGAATGACATTGTGCTCCCTTCAACTGTCGCTTAACCAGGTTCGACTGGATTATATACGAATACTAAAGTAAACAGTACCTCTGTAAGTAAATATGATTACTCACCAGTTGCACCGGATCCTCCAGGGAGAATCCCATATCCACATCTTGCTTCCACAACACCTCGATCAGATCCATGTCCTGTTAACAATTTATAAAAGGTTAAACAAAACTACATTTAAAACTCCATATTATTCTTGTTGCTCAAAGAAAAAAGGTAGCAGTTGTATATGTTTAACTTTAAACGATCTGCGAAATATATAACACGAAGCTTAATATATGGAAATAATCAATTGAGGCAACATCTAGTATAAATAAAACAAACTAATATAATTACTGCTACGACAGTATAGAAAAATAGTCACGTTTGCTGCCATCTAGTGGAGTTAAACCAAAACGGGTTACTGCTAACAGTTTTAATTTTCACTCCATCCGCCAAGCGTCGCACTAACAAAACGTTGGTAGATATAACAAATTTACTTGTAAAATAAAACTAAAAGATATTTATTTATTTAACACAGGCATAAAAAAATATTTTCTACAACTTAAGAATTATTAACGAACTCATTTTTGCGGTACGTAGGTGCAACGAGTCTTATAGTAATTGCCGTAGTTCCACTACTCGCAACTAGGTGGCCCTATTCTGCATCAACTGCATTCTAGAATGAGCCATGTTTATGTCCCAAGAAATTGAAAAGGCTGACGGTCAAGGTGGACTTGGGTCATTGCCATCGCGAAATGCGAATTAGTTATGTAAACTTTTGGGCGGTGGTGCTAAATTCGAGTCTTTAAAACCAAAGTGTTGTACAGACGCGGACAATTATGCGCACTTGGCCCGGCGCGCCCGAAGTGATACCACGGGCTCACAGAATACACAGCGTGAAAAGGTACTTATACTGCGGTTCGCAGAGTGAGTGAGGATATCGGAGCCCCTTAAAAATGCCACTTAAGTGGCGTGAAAAGCAACACAACCAATGCGCGGACTGCGGCACGGTTGTCCACGTGCGCCTGTGTTAACAAACCATATAAGAGACCCACCTGCTTCGTTATCCGTTATACTATAAAAAAAGTATTCGCTTATTAAGAGTTTACCAATAAACATAAATATTTTATTAATAAAACCAAACGTTACTTAAATCATTATCATCAATATAAATAGTGCTTTCATTACAGTGTTCGACGGGTTCGACGCAATTCCTTAATGGCTATTGTGTTGTTGGCTTTAATTATAGTATCTGAACGTTTCTTGGTCGTACAGGTACTTATAGTGCAGCTTTTGATACATTAGACATTGCCAACTGTATTATAATAAGAATAAAAAATCGTTATTTTTACCAATTTACATATTATAATATAAATATCAGAAAAAGGTCAGCGTTCGGGTGTAGACTTATATTTCAGCGCCCTCTGTTTTCCCTGTTTGTATTCTGGGTTTTTAAATCTCAGTAATATCTCAATAATTGTCTTCACCAGAGATTGTAGTAGAGAAAGATTTTTAAATTAGCGACAAATTACTTGAATTACCTTCGATTTTTTTTCTACTTTTTTTACATTTAATCAAACAACGTTTATAAAGCAGTTAAGAAAAAATGGAAAAGGTATTTCAAAACCAATAGTTACTATTCCAGAAAAGGTCTGTAAAGCACTCGAGGCCCTGCAAGGAACGGATGGTCATGGGCGGAGCATTTCATAGGTCAATCTTCTGCTCGTTTCGGATAATTTTCACTAAAAAAACATTTGTTGATCGATTAGATAGCCCAGATATTAGGTCCGGGCGAAAAAATTCTCGCCTCTCGCGACCAACGGATTTGTGATTACTAATAATAAAATATGGCGCAGTATCAATTGTAAGTAAACAGTGGAACTGCACGTGGAATAAAGATAGTGTACCATGAAGCGAGAGGTGTGAGTTCGAATCCCGATCCTGACGAATATAATTTAATTTATAATTAGTTCGGTCTTTAGAAGGGCTTGACAGTCATGGCCGAGCGTGTGTCTTAATACTGTAGCACCCGTGGGAGAGCCATGCTAAAGCGTATAATGATGCACAAATTGGGCTTGTCCGAAGTGATGCTACGGGCTCACAGAATGCTCAGCGAAAACGGTACTTGTACTGTGTTTCGCAGAGTGAGTGAGGTTATCGAAGGTCCTTAAAAGCGCCGATTAAGCGGCGTAAGAACCCAGCAGCGCGGCCAAAACGCGGACAGTGGCGCGGTTGTCCATGGGCGGCGGTGTCCACTTGACATATAGCAGACCCACCTGATCCGTTGTCCGTTATAGTATAAAAGTAGCCATCTGTGACGTTTAACAGACATTGTTTCTATAGACAATTGTATGTTCTGTAACATTATTTTGGTCTATAATTATAGATTTTAATCAATAGTATTCATAGCGCACGCGATGTAAGAAATTATTTAGGTCATCTTTCACACCTATAGACTTTAGTCCCAGCTGCGCCGCGGGTGCGTTGCCGGCCTTTAAGAGATATATATTTTACATATATAGTTATTAGAAATTCACAGCGTCTTGTGATATATGTGGTACGCGGTACCTACGGGTGTGTTGTCGGACTTTAAAGAATAGATACGGTCCGTTAAATATATAGACGATATGAAATTCACAGAATCTTGTGATATATAATTTGTCTACCGCCTAATAGGCTTGTCACAGCTGGGCCACGTGTGCGTTACTGGCTTTTTTTTGGCTTACTGGTATGAACAGATATATACGTTGTTTTAAATATAAAATTTACCAGCTCTTGTAATGTATATGTAGTTCACCGCCTGTACGTTGCCCCAGTTGAGCTACGTTTGTGGTTTCGGCCTTTATGAATAGATACGGTCCTTTAAATATGATATGAAATACACCGTGTCTTGTAATATATATTTGGTTCAGCGCCTATAGGCTCGTCACAGCAGAGCTACGGGTGTGTTGTTGGCTTTTATCTAATTAATACATACGCTCTTTTAAAAACTATAAATAATATGAAATTCACCGGGTCTTGTAATATATATTTGGTCCAGTGCCTTTAGGCTCGTCACAACAGAGCTACGGGTGTGTTGTTGGCTTTTATCTAATTAATACATACGCTCTTTTAAAAAATATAAATAATATGAAATTCACCGGGTCTTGTAATATATTTGGTCCAGCGCCTATAGGCTCGTCACAACAGAGCTACGGGTGTGTTGTTGGCTTTTATCTAATTAATACATACGCTCTTTTAAAAAATATAAATAATATGAAATCCACCGGGTCTTGTAATATTATGCAGGTAACAATTTTAATTTACACAATATCATGTGTGTGAAATTATTTTCGCGCAATAATTGCAAATTTTACAACCAAACACTCGGCTTCTCGCATAAAAATCGCTTCAACGGTACATTTAAACTCACGGGCACCCATCCATTGCATGCTCGCTACGGTGTTTCGGGCTTAACTTAAATCGAAACATTAATTTTATATTTTCTTTATATCATCACCCTAAATGATAAATATGGTTAAGCTATTTTTTTATTTAATGTTTCAGCGTAGAAAACTATATTTAATTCTTAATTTCCACCATTCTTTTTTTATCTTATCACTGACCGAATAAACTGAAGGTCATTAAAATTTAACTATATTGCCGTCAACACAACCGAAGCGCGGACTGTGGCACGTCGTCCATGGGCGGCTTAGTAGACGGCTATACCATTGAAAATTTGTTACATTAATAAAACTCCCCTATCCTGCGATTGTAAATACGTCCGCGCGGGGTTACCTACGTCGACTGGAAGTTTCTTCAACTTGTCTGGTTCGTTTACCGTCTGAATTTTCGTCTGGCCCAACAGTTAACGTTTCTGGTGCCTGTCTTAAATTTAGACGCCGCTTACACATCCTCGCTAACTTATAAACATTACTTTATTTGTATGTTTTAATGAAATTAAATGTAATATTTTTATTTTTTACTCTATAGCGGATAACGGAGAAGGTGGGTCTCCTATATGGTAAGAGAACACCGCGCCAACCGGCGCGGCAACACAACCGGCACGCTGGTTGTGTTGCCGGCTTTTACAGCCGGTTAAGCGACATTTTAAAGCGATATCCTCACTTAGCGAAAAAGTAAAAGTATCGTTTCAAGTACAACTGCCATTTCATGCTGAGTATTCTGTGAACCCGTGGTATCGATTCGGACGAGCTAGCACAATTTGTACTCTAGCATATGCTTCAGCATGGCTGTCGCAGGGGCTTTACTTGAATGACTTAATCAATTTTTTTATAAAATCCAGGTGATTTAAAGACATTCTGTATATTATACACAGATCTAAAGAAAAACGATCATTGTACCTATTGTGTACCACTAGCGAGTAAGGCAATAAAGCCGGCAACACAGCCAAAGCAAGAACTATGGCGCGGTTGTCCATAGACACTCGCCTGCCCCGTTGTCGGCTATAGCATTAAAAACAGGAACTTATTGATTGCATATTTTTTATATTGCGATAAAAGTATAATAATAATTGCTTAAGTTGTTTACGCGTGGATTGCGTATTATGCAAATAACTTGTAAGTACGTCGTTTGAATATAATTATTAATCTATGATTAATTCAAAATTTATTTACAATCAAACACATTAACACACACATACATACACTTCTAGTGTTGCCCAAATGCGAGACTTAGCTTAGTCTTGCGCCAATACATCCGGTATTGGTCTTAGTCTTGCCATTACGTTCCCAGTCTTGGTCTTGGTCCTGCAGCAAGAGTCTTGCAAATCTTGCAATTACCTATTAGACTATTGCTTCAGATCTTAGAAAAACCTATCAGAATAGGAACACTTTGAGGTTAAATTAGCATAGCCATAGTAAAGACCAACTAGATTTATTAATGTCTAAAAGATTTAATGAGAAACCCCAAAAATCAATGCCAAAAAAATTGCTGCTAACACAAGAGTCTTGGAGGCTTGATCTTGTTCTTGCTGAAATTAGGCAGTCTTGGTCCCGCACCAAGACTGAATTTGGGCAACACTATACATTGTATATCCACATATTATATATACTATGTAATACAGAAAAATATTTATTTTCACTCACAAATATTCTTCTTCCAACACCGGTATGAAAACATGGGTAACTAACACTTTGGATTCACACCGTCTCCACAAAAGAGGTTAGTTTTTAAGTTACACACTGCGGAGGGCCGTGGTGCATTGACGGCTTTATAGAGACAGGTGCGCTAAGGTAGTATTTATTAGGAATTATTGCCTATAGCCTATAGCCACCAGAAATAGTGTAGCTATCCAACGTTGAGAGAATTTTTCAAATCCGTCCAGTATATTTGGTGCCCATTCCCGGTAAAAAAACCACAAATCTTTTTTCTTTATAATATGAGTATAAATATGTTTTATGGAAACGGTGGCAGATGAGCAGGAGGCTCAGGGATACGTGGACCTCAGCCTATGGGCACACCTAGCACTTGAAGAGCCGCGGGTGCTTTGCCGACTTTTAAAGTAACAGG
>DWCF01006807.1:0-11751 GCA_018230265.1 Delias oraia | reverse complement strand
AACTG
This sequence comes from Delias oraia, assembly GCA_018230265.1. Classification (NCBI taxonomy): domain Eukaryota; kingdom Metazoa; phylum Arthropoda; class Insecta; order Lepidoptera; family Pieridae; genus Delias; species Delias oraia. Next base: position 11,746 of record DWCF01006807.1, on the reverse strand, counting down.
AGCAGGTGGGTCTCCCATATGGTAAAAGAACACCGCCGCCTATCAACAACCGCGCCACATTCTGCGCTTTGGGTATATAATAAAAATAAGATAACAAGCCTTAAGATGACAGTGTCTTTGCCCCACCCGTGGGACATAGAACCAGAAGTCATAAAATATTAAACTACACGATATTAAAACAATTAAATAAATGGAAATCCATCTCTATAACTCTTTCAGTCAATTCAGTTAAAAATACGGAACATTAGTTTCATATGACAATATATTTTATTTTACAGTCACAAGGACAATGGAGCAAGTAGGTATCCTATATGGTATAGACAGATCATTGCGGCTGATCACAAGCGCGCTACAATCGCCGCTTTAATTGTGTTGCCGGCTTTTTACGTCATTTAAACGGTATAGTTCCCGTATCCTTATTTACAAGGAAAAATGGTAAAAGTACTGTTTAATACTGGTATTCTATGCGCCCGTGGTATCATTCCAGCCTAGCTAGCCCAATAGCATCAGCAGATGCTTCAATAGAGCTCTCCAACGGTTAAGATATTAATAAACAAAATATTATCTATATTTCATTCTAAAATAATATACAAGGTTAAACGGTTTAACCATCGTTCAACAAAAGTCTTCCATTCTGATATATTAATATGTGACGCATGTCTTGTCCATCAATTTCCATGAGGTTTATAATTTTCAGGGTTGGCAAGATTAGTTTAACAAAGAAAAAACCTTGTTCCGCTATATATATATATATGTATATATATATATAACAAGTTATGTTCAGTTAATTCGAAATAATTTTTCATATTACACCTCCTTAGTAACCGTTTGAAGCGACTGGGCCTAATCGTCTCAGCACAGCCCTATACGGCAGATGTTTGGGATCAAAATTACACTTAAAGCACTAAAACTTGGGAAAGTATAAAAGTTTGAACATATACCGAGAGAACAAATTTGCTTAAAATGTCCCTACGTTTGGGACAACATTCTTGCGTACATTAAAGGCCAGATAATTTAGTACGGTGAAGACATTTTCATATAAAAATATAATATGAGTGAGTTGTATGTTTTCTTTGTTTATTTTAGGCAAAACAATAAATTATGGTCATCACTTTAACTACAGTATCCATTTTGATTAATAACTAGATCACAATTAATTTGCACTCTATAAGCAATTACTAAGATTGCGACCATTGTTGCTCTAATAAACTAGAGAGAGAATTTAAACTCAAGTATTTTTTTCAAAAATTACTACATCTTTTTTATGGTAAAGCGAACAACGGAGCAAGTGGGCCGCCTATACGTTAGGAGAACCGCCGCCCATTGACACCAGTGCCATAGTTCATGCTTTGGTTGTCTTTCTGGCTTTTTACGCTGCTTAAGCGGCGTAAAAAGCCTCAAACAATCAGCGAAACAAAGTACAAGACTACAAATACTGTTTCACAAAACATATATACTAAAACTCTGTACAGCATAAAGTATTAGTAGCAGTAATTATATACTGAATTAATAGTATTCATACATGCAATCGTCAAATGAATGAAATTTAAACAAAATTTATTTATTTATGTATGTCAGTATGTCAATAGCTTTATACACTTCTTAAAGTTCGTGCAATTTTCTTAAAAATATATACGTTTTTGCTTCTCTTATCAATAAAGAATAGAGAAACAAAACAAATATTTCAAATTGTTATAAAAAGTAATGTATGTAGACATTTTTACAACGCACGTGTTTAGATAAGTATTACATTACGGCCTTTTTAAAGAGAAGTTTACTGAGTCTGTTTAGTTCATTGATAGCAGATTTCCATTTCACGCATTCAAATAATTTATATAATATAATAGGGTAATATATATATAATAGGGAGACCCCTTTGACAATTACTTGAAAAGTTTGTAATACTCCTATAAAAGTTGAACATAAATATAAGGCTTGTCGGAAATGATACCACGGGCTAACAGAATGTTCAACGTGAAACGGTACTTGAACTGTATTTCCATTAAAATGCCAATGTGTGTGTCTGTGGCGCGGTTGTCCAGCGGCGGCGGTGTTTACCATATAGGAGGCCCACCTGTTCTATTGTCTGCTATACTATAAAAAAACAAAAAGTGGATAAGCATAGTTGGCCGTGGTGTTCGCTTAAAACCTCAATCGAGTTCATAATTATCATTCAAGTTTCAGAATCTATATGTCAAGATAGAAATCTTTTAAAATAAAGATGTTGTTTCAACAGGATTCGAACAAGCCAAGCGCAATCACAAACACAGCATTATTCCTCGTATTACTGACCTAATACAAAAATACAAAGGAATTTCATACTAATATCCTATTTTTCTTCCCATTGTGAGAGTAAATGAAGTGTGTAATCATCTTTGTCTGTGTGTGTATGTGTATTTAATAATGGACAAACAAACAGATTGTCACGGGTAGAAGGTGTAGGGATAGCAGAATAGTCTCTATTAGTTTTTAATTTATTTTTATTTAATTAAAAATAAATATTATGCAAATAATAAACAATTTTTTCGTGGGAGAGCCATACTGATGCATATGCGGATGTACTAATTGCGCCGGCTCGTTCGAAATGATACCCCGGGCTCCCAGAATACTCACCATGAAAAGGTACTTCTACTGTCTTTCGCTGAGTGAAGAAATCGGAGCTAAAAAGCCGGCAACACAACCAATGTGCGTACTGTGACGCGGTTTTCCATGGACGGCGGTGTTCTCTTACCATATAGGAGACTCACCTGCTCCGTTGTCCACTATACTATGAAAAAAACAAATATTTGATATTCAATAATGTAAATTAAAGTAGATCAAAACCATTGTGGTTTTATCAAATACGATATAAAATGGACAATTCTAAAGATAGTTTACAAGTATTTCATTAATATTATGTAGATTTAAAATAAAATTTCTTATAAATAAATAAACATTTTTTTATGGAAACGGTGGCAAACTAGCAAGAGGCTCACCTACGGTAAACGTTTCTTCGCTCATAGATACTCCTAGCCTTTTCAGAGCCACGGGTGCGTTGCGGGCCTTTACGAGATAGGTACGGTCTTTTTTATTGGTATATTCTGCTAAAAAAATGACAACTAAGAAAATAGAGTAATTTTTTTATATATAATAACGGCGGCAGACGAGCAGAAGGCTCACCTAAGGCTAGCGGTCCTTCGCCCATGGACACCCCCAGCCCTTGCAAAGCCGCGGATGCGGCCTTTAAGCCTTTAAGTAAAATGTACGCTTTTTTTCTTGAAGATCTCCAAGTCTTCTAATGGTTTTTATTTAAATATAATTTAAATATAAACAAACGTCTAAAATTATTATAAAATAAATAATATTTACTTGTTTCTAAAAGTTGTCTATGTTTCTTTAAATAAATTCATAGTAATTAATTGAATATCGTTACTCTGCTACCAGTACTTCTAAGTCCTCTCTTATTCTCTTTATTTACGATTGTGGGTTCGAGTCTTGGTAATTTGTTTATCTTTCTATGGCTTTGTGTATTTCTAATTATATATTTACGCAATATATACATATTATATCATTTGTAAATATGGAATAAAGTTAGCCAGTTTAATGAAATTTAATAAAAATAGAATAAAATGAAAATTATGAATGAAATTTAATAAATATTTTGAATTTTTAATCAGATATTCAAGTCCCGAAACTAGTTCTTGTCATTACTCAATACAGAACCATAATGTTAATATTGCTAGATATATTAAGAAACAATTTATGAAACTAGATTTTAAATTTAATGTTGAGATGTACGCGGTTCGTTACCTTGAAAAACACTTTTTAACCCACTCTTAGTTCTTGTATCAAAAATCTATGTTTATCGTATTCATTTGCATTGCAACACAGTATTTACACAAAGAAAAAATATCAAATATTTTACTATATGTGATATATTACAGTGCAAAAGAAAAATTTACAGTAAAGTAGGAACATGAAAAGTACCTCGTGATTTGCTTATAAACTTCTCACACATACATCATCAAATTGTGTGCAGCCCTTTATAAATCAATCAAAATAAACACACTAAATTTTCTTAGAATTGGCCTAACATATCATAAAATACGTACGTGCACGTATGCACGTAGAGCGGATGGCCGATGAGGCCGAAAAGTGTTAGAGTGGAGACCACAGACCAGCAAATGCAGCGCGGGACGTCCACCATCAAGGTGGACAATCGAACTTATAAAGGTCGCCGGAAGACGCTGGATGTAGGTGACCTCCGACAGGTATTCATGGAAGTCCAAGGGAAAGGTCTATGTCCAGCAGTAGATGTCTTGCGGCTGAAATGATGATAATCATAAAATATACTCCACCACATTTGAGTGAAAGTAGTTTTATTAATAATTTTTGCTAACTTGCCTACTGCACAGCAATTCAATATTATACACATGTTTTATGCAGAACAGTAACAATTTTTTTTCAAAATCATACTTTTTAATCCTTCTATTATAATGTTGTTTTCAAAATATAGCTTCCGATTTAGTTTATATCTAAAAGAACCTATTTTTTAAAAGATTTTATTATATTCACCAACAATACCTAATATAAAAATTAAATTAAATTATACGCGTATTTTATTATAACATCCGTATAAATGGAATAATTTAACAAAAAATATTAATATTTTATTTAGTATTTTACTCTCATTTATTATTCAGTTTTGTTATTAATAAATTCAATAACGTATTTATTTAGAATCGAAATAGAAGACACCAAATACAAAGGCCATTGTACAGCAGTGTCTAAACAGTCAAGGATAACATAAGGACTTCTGAATTTTTAAAAATAAAATGCCTATTTATGTACTTTGATAATAAATAAACACTTTTTATCCCACATAACTAGTTTCTTTTCAATCATCGATTAAAATGTAAACTTACTTTTGGTCCTAGGTGTAATACTAACAGAACGTGGCTTATAAGATTTGATGGAATTTAAAATTATTTTTATACAGTATTACCGCGACTCTAGATACCTATCCTACGAGGATTGTAGCGAGAAGAATTTTAATACGTGCCTGAATTGTGATTATATAAGATATCAAAGTTCGAAATTCAGATATTTTTTTAAATCACCTTACCAGCTTACATAAGTTTGCTCGTGTTTCAGATACCCTGGCCCTGGTCTGAAAAGAACACCCAAAATTTGGCTTTAAATCTTTTTTTACATTATTTTATGTTGTAGCGGACAACGGAGAAGGTGGTCTCCTATATATGGTAAGAGAACACCGTTACCCATGAACCACCACACCACAGGTTGCAGATTGGTGGTGGTGCCGGCTTTTTACGCCGCTTAAGTGGCACTTTTAAGGGCCTCCAAATATGCTCACTCACTCTGTGAAACACAGAACAAGTACCATTTCACGCTATGTATTCTGTGAGGCCGTGGTATCACTTCGGATGAGCCGGCTCAATTAATACGTCAGCTTATGCTTCAGAATGGCTCTCTCGTAGATGCAACATTATTAAGATACTCGCTCGGCCACTGTCCAACCCTTTCAGAGACCGAATAAATAATATATATCTTAAATAATAATTATGTGGACCGGAATTCGAACCCGATGCCTTTTGCTTCATATGGATTATTGCTCCCACCTCTGGGTTCTAACCCAGAGGTGGGAGCTCTGGGATTTGAGAGCTCTAGCTCTCAAATCAAATTAAATCATCGATGAGAGCTGGAATCTTTAGCGTTGCGTAGAAATTTTGGTTGCTTCAATCTTCTATCGCATCACGTGCCACGTTGAGAAGCTGTTTAGATAAATACTTGAAGCTGGTTTTTCGATGGTGAAATCATCGAGTCAGAATACAAAGATTCATTCGTATCACCTTGATGTTTATTGTTCCACAACTGAGCATTTTTTTAAGGCATTTTATACCGCGCACCACAACTCCTTCAGCTACCTGCAGAAGTATTTCCTAATCAATATAACTTACTTGAATCAAAGTTATTTGGATCAAAAAATTTGTACATTCCACTGAAAATGTATTACATAAATAACTAAACTATTCTGTAGGTTTTTATTTCATAAGTAGCTTACCAAATGTCTTCTAGTTGCGTCTGAGTGGATTTTCAATTATGTATGCGTTCGTAAAGTTAGCAATTATTTACAGCAACACTATATATGTTATAAATAATCTATACAGTGTATCTGAACGTGGGTGGCGCAAAGACAATGGTATATCAAAATTACAGTAACTTAGTTACTAGTTGCATAACGCGGTCCAAACTTGCTCCAACTGGGAAATCAACTACGCTTACTATACAGCTTTGGTACAAGTTACAAGAATAGCAGATAATAATAAATATTTAAAAAACTACGACTACATCTTTGATGCAAATATTTGGATACCGCTGCCGTGTTCAATTTGAATAATTGAAAGTACATAAAGGAATGTACATAATAAAATTAAATTCATGAATATTCGTAGAGTTATTATTTATTACTTGTTTTTTACGTTAACTTTTTTGTATTAAAACTTATTAAAACCATGTCTTTTTAACTTATTGCATTGTTATATATATGTTTTTTATAAAAACGGTGACAAACAAGCAGGAGGCTCATCTATGGCAAGTGGTTCTCCGCCCATGGACATCCCTAGCCCTTGTAGCCCTGCAGATGCGTTGCCAAAATATATATAATATGTGAAACAGAAACGGAATTGTCAAGCCATTTATAACTTAAGAAAGACTGAAAGGATTTTCATGAAATTAGTTATGGAGGTATCTGACATTCTGGATAAACATAGATTTTCATTCAACTAAAAAATTAAGGGTTTTGTTTTTAGTGTATCGGTTTGTCAATTTTTTATGGTATAGTGGACATCGGAGCAGGTGGATTTTCTATATGGTAAAAGAACACCGCCACCCATAGATAACCGCGCCACAGTCGGCGAAATGATTGTGTTGCCGGCTTAATACTCTATTTAAGCAAAATTTTTAAGGATCTCCAATATCCTCAGTCAGTCAGCGAAACATAGTAGAAGCACCGTTTCAAGTACAACTAGCATGTCTCGATGAGTATTCTTTGAGGCCGTGGTATCACTTCTGATGAGGTGGCTCAACTAGTACGTCAGTACGTCAGTGGGTTCAAGAATTACTAAGGGATGATAAATGGACAAGGTAGGTTGCGCAAAGTGCCGTCTTTCAGGCCTGTAGTATAAGATAAATAAGTCGAGTGTGATGTCTCTAAACCTAAACATTAAGCCAACTCCTATAATAATTATACCTACTAATTTTAGGCTAAGCAAACATGTTAGGTGGGAAATTGTAATTTTGTTTTTACGTTCTTTATATAATAATTAAGATTTTGTATAATGTAAACATTATTTTTCCTGTGTTTTCAGCGGTTCTTTTCTTGCAAACAGAGTGAAAAAATCCATTTCCGAGCCAAACTAACGAATTAATGATGAGTATTTTTTAAGGCTTTATCCGTTACTTTAGTATTCAAATTTTCGATAGGTTTTTTACTATCCATGCAAATTTAATTAACCATTTGGGGCGTTGTAAGATTTAATTCCATAAAAAATGTTATAGTAATAAATATTACCTTTATATTATATTATATTTATTTATATTTATATTTCATCCGTTCCAAATGAATGCTTAATCTGACATTCAGAGCTTAATTTTCTATGTTCGATTCGCGAAGAAACGAAAAATGCTTATCTTACCTAGTTTCTTTAAAAGGAAACGATGCTTACATTATTTCTATATCTTATTCTTAACTTAACCTATATGTATTATTATAGCAGTGGAAACTCGACAACTCGAAACTCGTTTTGTGTAGGCCTCTTGTCGTGGTGATCGTGTCCCACTTCAGACCGAGATCTATTTACTTTTTTTTAGTACAGTTTCATTTATATAAATAAATGTGTACCATAAATCTAATTCAAATTCAAATTCATAGTTATTTACTACTCAACTAATAACAATTGGTTCTAACTACTACCATCGGTTTGAAAGATGTACCCCTGCGAGAAGAAACTACAAGAAACTTGTGGTAGTCGTGTAAAAATCCCCGGCGAACCCTCCCGCTCGCCTATACAGCCCGCGATAAAGCTGTCAGGACAGTTATGGTCACACAGCTAGTAGTCATTCAGTAAAAAAAAACAAGAAAATCATAGGGTTTAATTTATTTTAATCGCCATAATTACCATAGTATATTTATAAGCTATTGGCTAGTTTAACTTTATAAGTCGAATTGTTGTTTAGGTTTAACTCCACAAGTCGAAAAAATTTCTTATAAACTGCACCTTTATAAGACAAACTTTTAGCAAATAAATCCAATGTATCTTGAAATTCTTATTAACTCGATAACTCATTAACATGAGTTTTTTAGCATTTCCTTTGAGTATAACATTAACATTAAGGGATAAACAGCCGAATGCTGCGTTTTTGGTAAATGAAATCAAATAAAGAAATAAAATAAAAAATAAATTAGTATTAGATATTGTATAGATAGTAGTCTATCTACCATGTACAACTAAACAATATACAACTATCTACTATGAAATATATTGGCAGTTTTTATACGTCAAAAATTTCAACATTTAGCCGTTTACCTTAGCTTCAAAAAATGTTCAATTAGACCGTTAAAAGTCTAATCATCAACAAGCTCGATAAATAGAAGAGATGAATGAAAATATGAAAAATTTACATTCAATTTAAATATACATTACGTGTAATTAAAAATGTTTCCACACAAACGGTCCCAGATAATTAAAACACAATATTTTTGTAGCGTCGAACTGAAATAACACCGTGGAGTTATTAGTTTGTACTAGTTAGGCGCCCGGCTTCAGCTGTTACGTGCAACTTTGTGAGGTTTTGCATAATATACAATAGGTACAATTCTAATAAAAGTTGTGGATACATTTCAGCATCTGCTTCGATTTCTTAACGCTTAAGCTAGCTGACGCAGTAACTACATAGCTCCTTTGTGAAACGGTAGTTTTACTGTGTTTTGCTAAGTGAATACTTCGGATCTATCATGTTTCACACGGCTCTTAAGCACATACAACCTGGCAAAGCAAAACGATTTCTGATGTATTTGAATGAATTTGTATATGGGTGGTGAACTCTAATTCTTAAAAAATCTGCCCGTCTCAGAATTCACCTTGTAAAACAATTTAAGATCATGCGATCACGACAAAAATAACGGAAAAAGGTATATTAATTAAACTATAAAATATATAAATGTAATTATATCAAAATTATATAGCGGGGAACGGGGCAGACGGATGCTCTGATTATAAGGGATCACTGCCGGTCATAGACAACCAAGCTGCAATGGTTGCTTTGATTGTTGCCGGTATTTAACTCTAATGAAGAATGCAAAAAAAGAAAATGCAAAATAAATACATTTCTAGATTTATCGAGTCATTTAGAAAATAATGATAATTTGTCAACAGTGTGTGTCAACGTCTTCACCCGTAGGAGAGCTATGCTCAAGCATATGCTGACGCACTAATTGGGCCGGCTCGTCCGGAATGATACCACGGGCTCACAGAATACTCAGCGTGAAACGGTACTTGTACTATGTTTCGCAGAGTGAATTAATATCGAAGGCCCTTTTAAAAGTGCCGCTTAAGCGGCGTAGAATAAAAAAGTAACACAACCAATGCGCGGATTGTGGCGCGGTTGTACATGGGCGGCGGTGTTCTCTTAACATATAGGACCCACCTGCTCCGTTGTCCGCTATAAAATAAAAAATATTATATAAATTAAAGTTCTCATTGAAAATACATAGTTTTTTTGCTTTTATCAAAACATACATAATTAAATATACATTAATTTTTCCGTTTGTATTAATCCAAAAATCGTATCATTTTCGTATGAAGTTTGAAGTATCTGGAGAGAAATGGACTGTAAATATATAAAAGCGACAATGTTGACTGATTTAAACAAAAAGTTAATAGTACTAAGTAACGTTTTTCGTTTACCAATAAAAAATATGTGCATACTTAAACCCTATTAAAATTATAAACACGAAATAAATATCACGGAAAAACTATTGACTTAATATTGCACATATATCAGAATAACACATAGGTTATAATTTATATTGTGTAAATTGGTTAAAATAGAATAATATAACGTAAGTAAGACCCGGTAGGTGGCGTATCGAGCAAGGATATTATTTTTTTTATAGTGTAGCGGACAACGGTGCAGGTGGGTCTCTTATATGGTAAGAAAACACCGCCCATGAACAACCGCACCACTGTCCACGTATCATTTGTGTTGCCGGTTTTTTACGCTAATCAAGCGGCACTTTTAAGGGCCTCCGATATCCTCACTCACTTTGCGAAACACAGTAAAAGTACAGTTTCACGCTGAGTATTCTGCGAGCTCTTGGTATCACTTCGGACGAGCCAGAACAGTTAGTGCGTCCGCATATGCTTCAGCATGTCTCTCCCGCGGGTGAAAAAAGACAGGTTGGTGCTGAGAGGTCATCGACAGCTTTGCTTAGCGCCGCAATCAATACTACTCGTTCATGGCCAGCACCTTTCTTTATTAGGAGAGGAATTTTCCTTATTAAATTGTACACGTTTGCGAGAGTTGGCAGAATCTCACAAGCTTGAATGCCATTGCTTGGATGTCAATCATATCCTTGTGAACGCGTTAGTATGTTCCAAACAAGCAAGAATAGTAGGCGTAGATGTCGGCTTAACACAAGAAATTACTGATAGCTCGCAGAATACTCGACGTAAAATGGTAGTTGTACTTAAAACGGTGCTTCTACTGTGTTTTGCTGAGTGAGAATGTAGGCCGCCAAAAATGCCGCTTTAGTGGCATAATATGCCGGCAACACTACCAATGTGCGGACTGTAGCGTGGCTGTCCATGAGCTGCGGTATTCTCTTACCATATAGAAGATCCGCCTGCTCCGTTGTCCGCTATACTATTAAAAAACAAGAGAATTATTACGAAGTATTTATTATAAATTTATAAATATAATCTTATTATTACTAATTTACCACTGATTAAACTTGTTCGGTTGAAGTCGGTGAGACCGACCTTTCCCATTAATTACAATACTGCTGTCTTGAATATTTTATTAAGCAATTAGTTAGCTAGAAACACCTTGTATATTACCTGTATTAACTTGCATACAACCTTCTCATACTAGGATCACTTAAATTACCTCTTCATTACTATCCTTGCTTTTGAAAACTTGCATAATTAGATATTATAATTATCATCATCATCGTCATCAGCCTATCAAGCCCACTGCTGGATATAGGCCACCCCAAAGCCCACCTGTTACGATCTTGAGCGATCTGGGTCCAGCGGTTGCCCGCGACCTTCGTGAGATCGTCTTTCCATCGCATGGCGGAAACTTTAGTTAAATGATTGTATTTGACGTCCCACAGGCGACCTTATAAAGGTCGCCGGAAGACGCTGGATGCAGATCGCCTCCGATAGATATTCATGGATGTCCAAAGGCCTCCTCCCCTATGTCCAGCAGTGGACATCTTACGGCTGAAATAATGCTGATTGTATTTCTATTAGTTTGAATGAAAATCCATGTTCATACATATCTTCTCAAGGTTTAAATATATCATATTCACGTGTAAAATTTTACAAAATATTCATATAAACGTCGTTTTCCTTATTATATATAATTATATTCCTTATTATTATATATAGTAGACTCGGCAGACGTTGTTCTGCCCGCGACACTACCCACCGAGTCTGACTTACATGTTTCTATTAAATATTGT
>DWCF01006806.1:0-11752 GCA_018230265.1 Delias oraia | reverse complement strand
ATGCATCTCATACATGTAATTGTTTACCTGTAGCTATCTTCACTAATTCCTTCAGTCTCACCACCAATTATCAGAGTGATATGATTTAAACTTGAAAATTCTATCCCATAGTATGGGAGAACTGTTATTTGTGATAAGAAAGAACAATCAGGTTCGTCTATCTGACTAACATTACTATCAGCTATGAATAAAGATGTGTTAGGATGAAGAAGTTTTGGTATATCTCCCCAATCTACTGATGTGTGAATTGGCTGACGAAAATGAGCTCCAGCTGCACTTCTAATTACTTTGGAGTCCCAAAGATCAACACATCCTAAAACATTTATTATAAAATTAGATTGAGCAGAAATTGTACAAGCACTTAAGATGGATCTCTTATTCCTAAAGACCACATAATTTTAGAAACCTTGTTTATTTTAACATTCTATAAAATAAGCTCTCATAGAACATAATTCCCTTTTAATATTAAATATAATTATTGCAGTAGTGAGTATAACTCAACCTCTATTATCTAAAGCAAAAATATAATTTATTATGTTAAAGTACTCTTATTTACCCTTTGTCAAAATTACTTTTTCACATCCTGCGCCCACTGCTGTTCTGAGAATTGCGCCAAGATTACCAGGAACACGGATATTGTCACAAATTAATGTCATTGGTAGTGGTCGAGAAAGGAATTTAATATTTTCTATATTAGGAAGTTCAAATATACCTGAAATTAATTGAGATTTTGATTAATATATTTATTTGAATTTGATTTTCAATAATAATATAATAAGAAAAAAATGATTACCAAAAATGCCAGGTGGTGTGTCAACATCTGACCATTTTTCAATCTCTTTGTATGGTATTTTATAAATCTGTACTCCAGTATTTGGTAAAAAAGGATGCAAAGAATTCAAATCTTTAGTTTGACTGAATATAATATACTTTAACTTGCATTTTGCTTCAAGTCCATCAACAATGAAGCGCCATCCCTCTACTAGTATTTGATTGGAGCGCATTCTTTCTTTTTTTGACTTAATCTTTACAAGAAGTGAACTTAAACAATAAAGAATGAAGTTGAACACTTAATTATATATACATATAAGAAAGGTAATACAAAATTTACTTTATACTTTTTACCTTATTCTTCCATCATTTTCTTTTAATTTTTCATAAATTATCTCACCATTATCATCAAAAACTTTTTTTTGACTGAGATAAAAATTTCTTTGTTTCAATTTAATCTCTTTTTTAAGTTTAGACTCTTGAAATCCTGTTTTACTTAAAAGTTCATTTGTATTTTCTTCTTCAGATTTTGTCGTACTTGAGTTTCTCTGTAGCTGTTGAATAACTTTAGTTTGGTCTGCGGTTTCTGTTTGTACACAATTTTTGTTCGTTTGTAACTTTGAAGGTGCAAGTTCTATTAATTTTTCCTTCTTTAGTGTAATATTAGTATTTTGTTCAAAAGGGAGAAGAACTTTAGATGGTTTCCTATGCATCCACCTGCTATATGACCTAGCAAATCCGTAACTGAAATTGGTAATTTTTAAAGTTCTAAGAACGCTATAAATATTAACAGACATGATGGCAAATACAAAATTTTATTGCTTTATTTTGAGAGCTGCAGTTGGAAATTGTATAATTATTTATTAAATAAATAACACGGAACACCTAGGTAACTAACATCAAATTAGCGAACCATTACATCTGACGGGCCGGTTTATATCTTTTAAAATTTATTGTGGCTCGGCTTCAAGGGTTTTAGCTATGGCCGGCTCAACAGTGTTGCCATTTGGCAACTGAGATTTTTTTAACAAGACGTAGGCGAGAAAAAGTTAAAAAGTTAGTTAAATTAAATTTAAACATATATTATTTAAAGTATTTTTTAATCTTATTTGAAAAATTAAATATTTTATATACTTTATAAAGATTATTGAAAAAAAATCATATATAATTTTCCTTAAATATGTATATGGATCACTGTGAAAAGAACATAAACAGAAGAGATGATCATGAAATTCCTTTATTTTTTACAATAGCCAGGATTAAAAAAAGCAATTAGTAGAATAAATAATATTAATATGTCTTTTCTGATAAATAATATTGATCAAAATAAAATATAATAGTTATATCTTGCTGAGGTAAGGTAGCACAAATAAGGTAAATATTGTTTTAATTTTTTAACCTGTGGTCTACCAAAACTCGAACAAACTAAAATTAGCGTTCTCGGCTCTGTGATTGTATCGAACTTCGGAGTCAGCTGTATCGTAGACCAATAAGAATTATCTACAACCTATTTTACTGATTTTACTTGATGTTTTATTTATAAATCAAAGAAACACTAACAAAATGGCAACGGGAGTAAAACCTCGTGATGAAGAATCGAAACTAACTAGAGCTGATCTCGATATATTACAAGACGCCATGAAGCATAAGAAGTTTCGAGACTTGTTGACGGAATATTGTGAAGAGATACGTGACCCGGCAAATCAAGCAGTTTACCAAAAGGAGATGACCGAACTAGAGAAAGAACGCGGATACGACGTAACTTTTATTAACCCTAAAGGAGGTTATGTGATTAAAACTAGTGTAGCCGGTGATAGGAAAGCTTTTATTAATATCTGTAGCAACGAGAATATAGATAAACCTTCGTGCAAGATTCAAGAAATTGATGGACAGAAAGGTATGAGCTGGCAACTTCCCTATTCTCTCATACCACCGAGAGAAGACTATAATAACAAAAAAGAAAGAATTGTTATTTATGATGTAGTATTTCATCCCGATACCTTACGCATGGCCGAGGTCAATAAGCGCTTCCGGGAGCTGGTAAACAAAACTGCATTTGATGGTCTTCAGAAAACGTACGACATCCGTTTAGATATTAATAATATTCGTTTTCCTAAGTCGTATTATAAAGGTATGTCTGTACCTGCTGTTATAAGAAAAGAAGATCCTGATTATCAACCATCTGAAGAAACCAAAAATGGTGAAGCAGATCTTGAAGGCCTAGAAAAGTTATATCCTCAACATAATTTTTCACATGATAGTGAAAGTTTCAATGTAAATGAAGCTCAACAAAAAAAGTTTAATTCAAAAATAAATTCACCAAGTATGAAAACTTCAGATATTAATTTTTCTCATACTATAAATGGATATACTGTACCAAAATATATTATCAAACAACAGAAAAATGTAGACTTTCAAGACTACACCTATAGCAAAGACAGTAAACAGAATATAGCAATTCCCAGTCATATTGTAGTAGAAATAAATCTACCATTACTTTCTTCTACAAAGGATTGTATTTTAGATGTTAAAGAGCGAGACTTAATGTTAACATCTGAAAAACCAGCAAAATATAAACTTAATATTAAACTTCCTTATACAGTGCATGAAGATAATGGTAAGGCACAGTTTGATAAAACAAAACACTTATTGATAGTAACATTACCAGTAATGAAAAAGAATTCTTTAAACAGTGATAAAATTGATAGTGGTGTAGAAAGTGAAGAATTATCTGGATCCTACAGTGAAGAGGAGGGCAAAGAATTAATAGTTGAATTAAATTCATCAAATATTGGCAAATCTATTCCGGACAATAGAAATGATCATCAAGATAGTTTTCTTCTTCCAAATATAGTATACATTATTCCTGCATACACTTACAATGTCTTGGATAATATTGTGGCATTAACATTTCATGTTAAAAACACTGATCCATCATCAGTGGTAGTCAAACAGAATGATAATATTGTACAAATTAAGTTTTCTTCGATGGGCTCAGGTTTTGTTCCTGTTCATTTTGCTGCTATCTTATCTTTTTCCAATGATATAAAATTCAATGATGCCATTGGTGAAGCTTGGGACAACAATGTTATTCTACAGTTAGAAGTTGCCGACAAAATGCCCAGTGATTTTGAAATAGGTTTGAGTACGGAATCTATGGTGAAAGAATACTTAGATATTTCTAAAATCAAAACAACTGTAAAACCTGAGGTCAGTGAATTGCCAAAGATTCCTGAAGACAGCGTGGCACCTGTTATTGAAGTAACCAACTTTGGTACTGAGACAAATATTCTATTATCAAGTTCTAATCAAAAAGATTGTCAAGATGAAACTATGAAGGAAACAGATATATCATGGACTGAGCAAAGGACTTGTGAAAGTGGTACAAAAAGCAGTCTAAGGAAACCAATTGCAATGATGAGGAGTTATTCTGAATCAAGTTATGGTGATGTTGCATCATCTATGGATTATATAAGTTCTGATTGTATTCCTGAAGAATCAAGCTTAAAAAAGAGTGTAAGGTTCAATGACGTAATTGCACGCCAATTTTACAGGTATTTATTAATTTTTCTTCAATTTCTATTCCAACATTCATAATTTCAAATACCGCATATCCTAGGTGATCCCCTATTATCCCAAAAAATCCTACTTAATTTTAAACATGTTTTTAATTGATAAATCTTCTTATTTAAGTCATCAAAATATTTCAATAAAATGTGAGATTTTATTTTTTCAGATATAATTCTTCTATAGAGGGACAAAAAAAGAAAAATCAGCGAAAGAAGAGTAAAAAACGGAATCAGGAACGAAGGAAGAGTGAAAGTGAAGCTGAGGATGACTCTTCCAACTCTTGTCAGGTAAATAAAATCCTAGCATTCCAATATGTCTAATAATGTCGGCTGATACCGGCTTACGCAAAAACATACGCACTTTCTCTATTGAATTTTATATGATTAATCAACTAAATTAAGATTTTTTTTATTTTTTACATACATTATATATTTATAAATAGTACCTTTTTTAATTGAACTTGTCTTTAAAGTATTATTTGATATAAATAAAGGCGCTTCATTATTGCAAAATATAAAAATTAATTGTGTCATGCCTGCCTAAATGAAATAAATTAAGGTATTGACTTTTCTATAGTATATATATTAATATTTTCTATAATATAATGTTCGAGTATATATGTTGTTTTTATCTTAATAGTAATGGAAAAAATTTCTGTAGAATTTAGATGACAATAAGTAATCTGCCAAATTTTCCATTGCAAACAATGACTCACCTTTTTTGCTATTATCATGTACCTAATTATATAATGTCATTATGTTAAGCATGTTTACAATATTATTTTCATGGTCAAGACTATGTATAATCATTAATGCAAATACTGCTTTAGAAACTTTGACTTATACAGTCAAATAAGCAAGTATTTAATAAAATTATTTTTTTGTTGAACCAGGAAGTTTGATGCATATTTTATTCGTCTTGATTAACAAATATACATAAAATTTTCCATATGTTAGATGAGATTTATGCAAATATTACAATAATTCAGAATATATATTGTGTTTTTAACAGTTAGATAGTGTTCCGCAAGTCCTTGGTTTTAATATCAATCGAAAAAGTTTCAGTTGTGTAAGCACAGTATGTTAATCACATATTAACTACTAGTTCTCGCATTTAACTGTGTTATATATTATACTCAATCCGACAACCGTTGGGGAAGAAAGGTTCTCGAGTGGTGACCGCATATCGTGAAACGCAGAGTGGGACGTTCCGCCACGCGATAGAAAGACGATCTCCATAAAGGTCGCGGGCAACCGCTGGATCCAGGTCGCTCAAGATCGCAGTAGGTGGGCGTCTTTGCGGGAGGCCTATGTCCAGCAGTGGACTTTAATAGGGTGATGATGATGATATTTTACCAGTGGCCCCAGCAGACGTCATTGTGCCCTGTACTGAGTCCGACTTATGCGACACTTCTTATTATATTTCGGTCAATTACAAAATAACATTATAAATTATAATAGCCTATGTGTTCATCCAGCATGTCAAGTACCTCCATACCGAAACAAAAAAACAAAATTTTATAGTATATTCACTTGTTTGACGATAATGGCTTACATATAAAATATAGATATATTCTATCCATGACTTACTTATAGAACTATCGAAGAAATACATTTCCGCCATACATTATATTAGCGTAACGCCAACGGTATTTACAACGCATATCTCGAAAAAAGTGTAAATTTTTCCGGTTTACGTGAAACTTTTTATTATATTTCGGTCAATTTACACAATATCTTTACACACATATAATATATATATGTCTGTACCTTGTTATATATAGCGTAGGTGTTAGGCTTATTATAAGTTTTGGTATAATCCAGTCTGTAGTTTTTGCATGAAAGAGTATCAAACATCCATCCATTGATACGTGCAAAGTTTTTAATATTAATAGGATAAATGATTTAAGTATAATACACAGCCATGTTTAATTTGCAGCTTAAGCCCCGTCTCAAATCGGTCCTGAAGCAGCGTCGTGACAGCGGATTAGCGGACACGTCCGACGCAGAGGCTGATATTAAGAACATGTTCTGCTTCGACAAATACAATTCCGCAACGGAAACGGACGAGAATGGCGATGAGTCCAAAACAGAATGTTCAGCTGATAGGAATGAGAATATAAATATCAATTCCAAACGTGAGAATAAAATTAAGAAAACATACAAAAAAGGTAAGCGCGTAACCTGTAATGATATCAAGCACAACACTGAACTGTATGACCCCGAAAAGTTGAACAAGGGTCAGTATTCGGAAGTTAAGTTTAAAAACGATCTCATATTCGACTTAGACATGTAATGTTGCCGGCAAGTAGGAGTTAGAGGAGATGTATTGAGTTTGGTTCATTATCACAGTTTTAAACCAGTGTTTTAAGCGCATATTTATCCCTTTTGTTCGATAAAGTTGAACTATTGCGCGCCATCGTTTTACTTATAGAATTCCCAGATGTTTATGTTCCTCTCTACATAGTAATATATTTATGTTAGAAGTATATGGCAATGGTTGTGTAACATGTTTACCGGTTTCTTTGAAAGGCCCAGTATATATATTTTAAGTCATATAAAACTTTTAACAAGAACATGTATTTGAAAAAGTAAGTGTTAAATTAAGTGTGAAGAGATGTCAATTATAAATTTTAATTATACAAAATTTTATTGTACGGTATCCATATTACTTGTGTACATGATTTGTTTGATCATTTGCTTATAACAGAAATACAATTGCTGTAATTATAAATGTGATAATGCAAGAATGTTATCTGTGCAAATTGTTTGACCTAAATATAAAACGTTATTTATTTAGATTAATTTTTTACTCATTGTTATCTGCTCACGCTATAAAAATATCTTTTATTTTGTCAGTTTTTTTTAACATTGTAAAATTGAATATTTGATGTATTAAAAAACAATTCAATGCTTGAATGAGGTCTTTAGGAAGTAAATCGTAATTGTAATTTTAATCTGATAAATTTGTATGCTCATTGTAGACAATATTCCTAACAATTCAACAGAAATGATAATAGTACAAATTAGATATTAATCTGGCACTAAATAACGTAAGTTAGGTAATAGTAGTTGCACATTTTGTAATGAAATTTTAAAATTTAAAGCTAAAATGTATTTATTCAAACAATTACCAATTATAATTGAATTAAAGTTGTTAAGATGGTTTTTTATAATGATTTTCACAAGTAAACCAGTGGATGTAATAAAAAGAACAAAAATTTATTAGGTTCGATACCCCGAGTTTGCTAAATGATTTGTCCCAAACTTTTTGTATTTAGGTTATATTTTTATATATTTGGTAGTGTTTTCAGTGACCATCATGTTTTGTCATTGATTATACATGGTATATTATAGCAGCTACTGGGTTATGTATTGACCAATGAACTTCTTTTCTCATGTGCCTTTGTATTCGGTAATTCATTGCACGTTTAAACTATTGTCATAATACTTGCATTTAATTAACTTTAGTTAAGTGTTTGCCTATTTTAAGTAAAGCCAGCTATTACATTATCATTTATGTTTATTTGATAAAATCTTAACTTTGAGTTACATATGATGTACATGGTAGTGTATTGGCGGCCTTATGAAAGTTACGTAAACTTTTCGATTCGTAACTTAAATAATTGTGATGTTTTTAATTTTAAATAGATTTATTAAAATTATATTGGTGTTTTATTTAAAATTCTTATCAAACACAATTTGTTATCGGCAGCCAAGCTACAAACGATTTTATAGTTATGTAAGGCTACTGAGGAGTTTTAAAGAAAAATAGGT
This sequence comes from Delias oraia, assembly GCA_018230265.1. Taxonomy (NCBI): domain Eukaryota; kingdom Metazoa; phylum Arthropoda; class Insecta; order Lepidoptera; family Pieridae; genus Delias; species Delias oraia. The sequence continues at coordinate 3,635 of DWCF01006806.1, read as the reverse complement.
TATTTACCTTAGATAACTTGGGAATATATGGTTAACTATATTATCTTTATTATGTTTAGGTTACGATCAAATATGTTAATAATTCAATAGTAAAGTTAACTAATTAATCTCTTAAGTTGTGAAAATTAACTGAATGGTTTAATGATTTAGATACAAATGTTCCAAAACGCATAACTCTGGAATCTTTGTTCCATCGTTGTCTTCCCGGATAGACTTATATTAATACGGAAAGAAGACATATTTTCTTCTTCAAACGAAAAGCATTAGCGACAAGATAATAGAAAAATAAATTTACTATAAGTAATACGATTATGAAACATTTCAAAGAAATTACAATGAAATTTAATAAATTAAAAGAAACCAAGAAATTGAGTGTAATTATGTTGAGGAAAAGCAACGAAGCCTTCGAAATGAACGAATACGGTAAAATAAAATTATTCTTAGACATATATTTTTTATGAAAGTGTTGGAAATCGAGCAGGAGGCTCACCTGGGATAAACGTTGTTCCGCCCATGGACACCTCTAGCACTAGCACAATTTTTTAAATAGCCATATTCTTTATAGATGTATAATACAGACACTTGCTGAATGCAGACGTGAGACTTATTCGGATTGTTTTATTGTGATAATTATTGGTAGACATTATTATAGAGTGATTTCAAAATCGATTTTGTTCTTTGGAAAGTAGAAGAGACTGAAAGATAGATGCGTGACTCGCTAAATGAAATTTAAATAAGATTTATTTTTTAATTCTTTGTGAGGAAATTGATGGAACAGGTATTTGATGAATGTTATTGAACAACGGATGCGGCACATTGTTTTTTCGATTTATCGTAATTCTATTCATTTCCTGTATATTCAAACATCTTTTTTATTTAAATCGAACCGTCATTCGCGTATGACGAAAAATTACAATGTTTCATCGTTATTTAAATATATTTTAATCATTGAGTATTGTTACTCATTCCTTACAGTTGAAGTGCAATTTTATAATCATAAAATTGCACTTTTGCACTATATAACTATAACTTCTGTCATAATTTATGTATTACAATGGTAACAAAGTGGGTATTTCGAATGTTTTCTTCTAATTGTGAACATATCTATTATTTATCAACACAAAGAAGGCTAATTTTCTATGATTAAGAGTTTTTAGAGTCGGTGGATTCCAAGATTCACTAAATCTCGGAATCCTTGGAACCGACCTTTATTTAGACATAAATCTTATTGTATTACAAACTATTCCTCCCAGCAAGCAGCGTAGCAGAATAAAATGTTCCCTATGATATCTGAACTAATTCGAAACAACAATGTTACATTTTTTCATCACTTTAGTTGTAGATATTCCTATAGCTTGCTAAATCATTGATGAAATACCGTTTTGGAGTCGCCATTGACAAATGTTGTCAAACGACAATAATTAACTCAGGACTTCGCTACAGTTCACTTCAACCTAGTTTTGGCAGTTTTTAAATTTAAGATTGAATATTGGTTTAATTAGTAGTCTTTATTATTTCTGTCTAAAAAGGTAACGATTTCTTCAGCCTTTTTAATAATTACGTAGAGCGTTTTATATTTTTTTAGTAACATGTTTACGGTAATATATTGAAATCATTATATTTCTTAGACATAGGTTTAAGATCGACGGTATCTGAAGGCGATTGGTGCCTCTAGAAACGATAATGAGGATGTAAATTGGCGTTTAGGAAGTAGATGGGGAGGCTAGAGGTGGCCCGGGGAACCTGTAGAGTCGTGTATCTGTTGCGCCCGCCCGCCCTACCACCGCCGCCCCTAGTAGCGTAGCGCTGTACGCGTAGACACAGACAGTGTATGCCTTGCGTCGCTCGTAGCTGCATGTCTGTGTCGCTACGAAATCGAACGCACCACGTGTGAAATCTGTGTATTAACACAAACAAAATGAACGTGCAAACCTAAGTGATTTACTGAATGTGGTCTGGATTTTTTAACTGATTGTAATTTGTTGGATTTATAAGGTTTGTATTTTTTTTATGTTTTCGTATCAAGTGATTGTATTTTCTGCGGTAGCAGTATTTGAAGACCGTGCATCCGTTGCACATAATATAAATTTAATATTATAGAAATTTTCTTCAAATAATTGCTTTTTTATTCAAGGTTTGGTTCTGAATATTCAGGTCTTAGAACTTTATAAATATCTTAAACATGTTACGTTAGTAAAAAAAAAACTTAATAATAATGTCAGAAATATTTGATATACTACGGAAAATATGGTTAAATAAAGAAATTATTTTTTTGTTTCCACTACCATAATGTGACGGTTATCTAAATATTCAGAAATATCTATTTAAAAAAACCCATTTTGTAATATATCTGTATATCATTCTGTCAAGTTTTTAATATATATCATTCAATAAATACTTTTTTTTACCTTTCAGGCGTATATTTAGTATTTATTCTACACAGGCACTCGGAGCTAATTCAAAGTACCTATCCAAGTTTGGATATTAAATTCCATTTCGATGATTTAAACGCAAATCGATAAAAAATGTTGATTCAGGTCTCTGAAATATACGCATCACGGCCGTGAAATCCGTTTGTTTATGAAAGGAGCAATTGAACAAATCCCAAATGATTATACCCTTAAGCAAAGTTATCGAAAACCAGGCATTATCTATATTTGCTATCTCCGATCAATACAGATAGCGTACGTTATAATTTCGTAGCGTGAAATCATTTTTACAGTATTTGTATAGTCAATTTATTTAATTGGCATTATTTTAAGCACAGTAAAAATGTTTATATCCCAGTTAGACGATCAGACATAAAGTGAAGTGATTACGGCTCGTAGTGAAATGATGTCCGGTGGAGGCTGCGCTTCATCGATCCCTTAACCATAGTACGGCCAGCCGCGGGCAAATAAGTGCATACACCATATATATCTATATGTATTTTCCTCACCACAAGTCAACCTAACTGAAACTGACATAGGATGAACTAGTCATATATTGAGATAACATAAATGTCATGTCTTAAATAGTTTTACACAAGGCCTACGGTTTATCATAATTAAATATTAATATCGCGTGATAAAATGATTTTATCCAAGCATACTTGGTTGATAAATATGCTTTGTGGACTAAATTTAAAAAAAAATATTTCAGTTTGTCTGTTATGTGATGATTAGGTAATTTTGTAAATTATAGAGAATGTTTATCTGATATAACACTCACTAATTATTGAATGAATGAATATTAAATTAATAATTTGATTTTTATCTCACAGAAGTGTTACTAAGACATCATATTTCGCAGATCGTAATAAATACATTTACAGCTAAACAGCACATGCATCAATGTTACCGCGCCACTTAGCTTCTAATTTTAGTTTAATTATGATTACTACTGTAATACTTGCTAAGCGGGTCAGAGTAGATACGAAATGCAAATGTTAAAAATAATTTCACCTATTCTATCAAACTGGCGTCGCTAGCAGGATTTATTTATTTACACTACTACTATACGTTGTGTAGAAATATTTACGGAGGCCTTAGAGTAGTAAATCAAGTATTTTCACGGCGTCTCGGACAGCGGAAAATTGTTTAGTCAACGATGGATAGTCAGACACATTTCTTTTTGTTTGATAATAATTAGCGATT
>DWCF01006805.1:0-11754 GCA_018230265.1 Delias oraia | reverse complement strand
TAGTTGCCCTTGTAAAAAAGGAGAAAGAAAAAAATTCCAATAATATAAAAAAATAACATAAAATACACTAAAAAACATACAAACAAACTTAAAAGTGATTTAAAATACATTTAGCAAATTTGTAAAACGTAAAAAGCATTTTTTTGTAAATTTTATATTTTATCTTTTTTTCTAAAAATAGGGGTAAAAAATAAATAAAATTCTTTTATTAATAAGATGCAGAAATCGAGACGAAACTCGATCTACAATCAAATGATTAGGCATTTGTGTAACAACAACACACAAAAAGATATATACTTCTTACAATAGAATATTTTTTTTGTTATAAAATTCACAAATTTGAACTAATCAACAACCACAATTAAACGGATTTTACTTACGCAAATATCTTTCATTGTTCAAAAATCTTTATTAAAAAAATATACATCAAAAAGTTTAATATATAAACGATTGTTTGATGCGTTTAAATGAAACGTGTTGTAAAATAATATATGTTACAATTAATAATTTTTTGACGTTGTAAGACAGAATTAAATATAAAACATTTAGTATTAATTTTAATCACTTTTTTAAAAAAATATAGACGACTCATAAAAATTGAAAAAAAATGGATCACAAAATTTTATCGATTAAAAACCATAAAAAATAAATTTGATATTTATAAAAAACACATTCATGGGTTGAAAATAAACATTTCTTTTTCTTATAATTTAAATTTTTTTTTATTTTATGTATACACCTATAAAAAATTCGTATATACAACAACTCTCGTTTACGAGTACAATTAAATTAAAATAAATAATATTTTTTCTATTTACTTTTTTAAGACCTAAATTGGTATAGATAACATTGTCTAAATATATTATCATATAAGAATACTAAAAAAAATATTTCAAGTTAATTAATTTAATAATTAACATTATATATATTATCCATGAGAGTAAATCGAAAAAGTTCAGGCTAGGAGGAGAAGACAAGACGATTGCAAATTTTTATTAAAAAAAATCATTAAAAGCAACTGTAGTTTATATGATGATAGAACATAATTTACATCTATTTGTATATGTATTAGGTTTTAATAAATAATAATAACGTCATTTACATAGAAAGAAGAGTCTGCTTATAAAATATTGAAACAGTGTATAAAATATATATCTAGTTTTGAGCTATTCAAATTATTAGAAAGCTTAATTAAATAATATGTTTATAGATGAAATACACTTCTAGAAGATAAATCTCTTAAGAATTATACTTGTTGGGATCATTTTAAAAAATCAATAATGAAATCTGTAACTTCTGAATACTGATATGTACCAAAGATTATAGCTAAGTATTGGTAAATTATTAAACATAAAACTATAAATAAGCTGAATACATAAAAATGATGTATCCTGAATTAAATATAATGATACTAATATTAATAACGACAAAAACAAATATTTAGTAATAGTATAGAAATATGTTTTTTATTAAGTAAATTTTTATATATTGGACATATATATCTAAAATCAAAAAATAACACTTAAAACTATACCTGCGTTTAATTTTTATATTGGAAAGCTATTTACTTTTAGATTTTTACTAAACATGCAAGTTTTTAATTCTTTAAAAACATCATTAAGATTGAATCTCATCTAATTCATAAATTAATTATATAAAACCCTACAACCGATCAATAAGCGTTAAACATAAAGTAGTAGATTATTATTACTAAATAGGATGTGATTTAATAACGCATATAGATTGCTGTCGGACCTATGTCCTGACTAGAAGAAGATGAAGGTTTGTATGATAAATGTTTATTAGAACTCATTGTATCCTTTCAGGGGTAAAGTACTTTAATACATTTTATTTAAATAAAATAAAAGAACATTTTTTCTTTGGAGAAAAGTCAAAGATTGTTTTTATTGAGAAAGAACATTCAAACTTTAATTTCAACCGGCTTCAATCGAATATTAATTAACTGTCAAACATCTTACCCGTCATCATACTATATCAAAATATTTCGTGTCTGGGGATTCTGAATGTCAACGTTGGTTCACAGTATGACATAGATAGTAATTATAAAATTAAAGACATGCGCCTTTTATATAAAAAACTTTTGTTAAATTATTCTTTTACCTTCTTATTAAAATGAAAGTTTTTAGTGATAAAAAAAATGTTTTTTAAAAAATCTTCCACCCCTTTTAAATATATGAAAAAAATGATATCAAATTACAGTATATTTTATTTGAGACTTATTACTTGTAGTTTCGATCGTCAAAGCGCTACAAACAATTCTAAATTGTACTTATCTAATAACGAAATTGATTTAACAAAAAATTTTACAGGGGAGTTAACTTCTAATAATACTTATGAATTCGTAAACGAGAATGAAATTGATTTAGTCAACAATTCTATAAACGAGTTAACCAACACAGAAGATTTTGAATATTCAATTTACCTATCTCAAGAAGATATAGATTCTATCTCAATGTTAGATCGTCAATTAAATGATCATCTATATACAAATTCCGAAACAAACGAAAAATATATTAATTACGAAAATTTATTGTGTGAATATAGAAACATATATTCAGAACATATTAAACAAAAAGGTATATATAAGAGGACTTGTTCGAGAAAAAACGAATATATACACAATCTTTACAAAGAAAATCAAACCTTAATCGCTTTAATTCTTTTACACTGCCGTTGGTTATATTCAAAACATATTCCAAATTTAAAGACAGAATTTCGAACTTCTCAATTACCAGTAAATGTATTAGAACGAAAATTAAAGAGATTACATTTTTTTGATGAGATAGTCATCTATTTGAAAAAAATTAGATTGAAAAGAAACAGCTCTTTTAACAAGCGTAAGTGGATCGTTGATTATGAAAAACATAATAATTATATCTTAAATTTGTTAGACAAAATTTCTTTGGAAAAAATCTTTGAATCGATTAAGAGTGAAACTTTTTGTTTGAATAAAAATACTAATAATTCTAATAAAAACCTGCTGCTTATTTGTAAAGAAATTAGTACGTGCTTGAAAAAATTAACTTTATATTATGCAAGATATAAGAACAATTTTAGCACACTAAAACAAATATTTAAAAAAGAATAAAGATAGTTTTTTTATAAAGTTATATGCTCTTTAAACCATAAAATCATATTATTTAAAGTTTGGAAATACTTAATAATTAAAACATTTTATGATTTATGAATATTTTAAAGGTATAATAACACATTCTTGATTCATATTTTTTTTCAAGCATATAACTTATTAGAAAACATGTTTATAAACCATCTCGATGTCAAAAAAAACACATTATGTCGATTTAGTATTTTTGTTGATTTATATTAGCGAACGAGTTACATACAAAAAAAATGTTAAAAACTTGAGATGCAACAAAGAAGCATTTTAATTTGCTGTACATATAACTATATCATACATTATTTTTTATATACTTTAAAGATGATTGATATATACTATTTTAAAATTAAGTGATCTTTAGAATAAAAAATTTTTAATCGAGAGATGTTCTGCTGAGAAATTTGAGCGTTCGTAAACATAAAATGTATTGGTTTTATAGTCATTTAATAGTACACAAGTTTTCAATAATCGCTTGAGCTTGTTAATATAAAATATGTAAAAGAGATACATGTTGCATTGAATCTGTGATTCTTCTTTATCCATATTAAATATTCTTTTATAAACCTCTAAAACTTAAAGTCGTAAAATTTTTACAATAAATAGTTAAATTGATGCGACAATTACTACTTACAAATGTAGTATTTAAATTTCACATTAAAAAATGCAAATGTTTACACTTAAAGTTTACAAAACAGTTAGTAGTTTTTTATTTACAAAGAAATTAACGTTCGTTTACTACCTAAAACTTTTTTTTTGTTACTAATAACTCGACATTATTTACAAAAATTGCAGATTAGACTTAAAATTAAATATTTCACATTAAGATTTTATAAAATATATGGATTTAATGTGTTAATGTTATTACGCTTTTAAATACAACGAGATTAAAGTGTTTGAGAAGACTTTTGAGTCCCTTGTTTTAAATATAAGACAAATATAAGATTTGACTAGGCTACTGTAGGATAAGAATTATTAGCCAAAACTTCAAAACACTAATAGGAAAACAATAGCCTAAGATGAGCTGTGTGCGAAGAAAAAGCCAGGAAAAAAGGAATCGCGTTAATCGATACTACTATAATAATTAGAACAATGAGGTAATTCTTCACCAAAACAGCCTGTAAAGCTATGTATCTATATAAAAAAGAACAAAACATTTACGCTTTGATTTTCGTAATTTTATTGAAAGATATATACAAGTTTAAATCTCGTTAATAGTTACTCATATAGTATTTGTATTATTTTTAAAAAAAGAGATATAAAACTGCTTTTGTTTTTCAAAATTTGAAATAACCTAATTTTTTTATGTTTTATAATATATACGACATCTTTTATAGCATAGATTTTGTCCAATATAAAGTTATATCACCAAAAGATAGTTGTTATATTTTTGATTAATATATTTGTTGTGCTACGTATAGGCAGGCGTTTTATTGCCAAGTAGTCTTCGATGATAAAAGAAGTTTTGCCTAAATATCCTCTGAGTAATTACACTGTTTTATTGTTGCTCCCATGTAGGTTTAGCTAGTACTCCTATGAGGTGTCATGCGGCTGACATTGTTAAAGTTTCCTTTTCTGTCCTTCATATTTTGTATTGTGGAAAAATTATGATTTTAATATTTTGCAAATTTTTCAAATGCCTAAACGGGATAATTTATGTGATACTAAATACCATATTATGTACATCAAAAATTTAAATTTGGCTTTTTAGTATATATTTAATGTGACAAAGTTTATCTTTATCAAGATTATTCATAATTACTCAAAAAAAGCAAAGTTAAAATTATAAAACTCAGCTTCAATTATTTAACAAGATAGGTATATCTTTCAAAGTAATTTTACTGATTATGCTCTAAAAATCTAATCAGATTCTTAACGGGGAACTAAAAAAATCGGATTAGGTTTAAATGGCGATCTTGTAAATAAAAACGAGCGAATATAAAAAAATAGAATTAATTGTTGTCTGTTTTCGCGAACATAAACAAACATAAAATATCAATCTTTCATTAATTAGCCTACCTTTTGTTTTTTATTTTTTGTTTATTTTAACTGTATGATTTAACAAACTGAGTGAGCGTACTATCAAATAAATAAAAAAAAGTGGTTATGACAGATTTTTTAGATTTTAGAATAATAAACACATTTTGTTGTCTATGGTCGAATAATAATATAAATTTAGAAAAAAATATTGCAACTTTTTCAATGATGCGCATATTAGTATAAGCACATCAGTAATTAAAACATCAATAACTATTGAATCCCAAAAGAAGCATACAATTAGATGCCTCCTATATATGAAAACAACCATATGGCTTGAACTCCTTTATGTGACTTAACGTTATTTTTTAAAGTGGGGTTTTAACTTAGCTAATTTGTTGTTGTTTTTTCAAATTATTTTAATCTTTAATAATTGTATTTTTTTAATCAGGTCCAAACGGTGATCTTGCAAATCGCCCTTCGGACCTGATCAAAAATATCTTTACCCTTACATGCTTAGAATAAAAATGTTATTGAACTTCTATTTATTTTATTTAAGAAATATAATTTGTATTTTCGAACCGCAAAGCTTAACGGTCAAAATTGATTTGTCTAATTCCGATAATAATAGTCATTCATTACAAATAAATGAAGAGAAACCAACCAATACAATTACTGAAAAAGTATTAAAAAAAACAATTCAAGAAAATAAAAACACAGACTATATGTCAAATTTTCAAACAGAAGAGAAGCCTTGTACAAATTCGGTAATTCCAGACTTACATGATTCTTTTGAACATAGATTGTGTGAATATAAAAAACTCTATGTTGCTCATATTGATCAAATTTCGAAGATCAAAATGTATTATTTTGAAATAAACGAATCTATGTATAATCTATATGTAAAAAATCGTTCATATATTCAATTAATTGGTATTTATTTATCTTGGTTAACAAAAAAACATATTCCAATTTTAAAACGGAACTAACAAAGTCTAAAATACCTAAAAGTGTAAAAGAAAAAAAAATTGAGCAATTGATTTTTTTTGAAAAAATAGTTGTTTTTTTAAGAAAAATTGAAAATAAACAATTAAGTTGTGGATCTAAGTCTAAAAATAAAATTGAATTAGAGGAACGAAATTTCAATATACTGCAGCTGTTAGACAAAATATCTTTAGGTCAAATTTTAGAATCAATTAAGAGTGATAGATTTGGTATTAATAAGGATTGTTATTCTAATTTGAAAAAGTTACTTTCTAATTCGAAAAAAATCGAAAAAAGCTTAAAAACTATACAAATACTGTATAAAAAATATAAAAAAATTTTTCTCAAATTAGAACAATTATGTGCTCAAAATTAAAGCAAGTTTTAATAATTAAGCTATTTTTAATGTTTTAAACAAATTAATAATCTTTTTTTATATTTAAAAATTTAATATTTAAATAATAGTTTTTACTTTTATAAATTTGGATAAAAAAAATATTTACATTTAATGAATAGAGCTTATGAATAAAGTTTATAAAAATTCACATTAAATGATCTCATTTGACTAAGTATAGATGACTAAACTCATTGTTTAACATTTAGATTTTAAGCAATTTTTTAGTTTATTATAAAATTTTTTATTATCGCTGACCAGTTGTAACTTAATTTTATACAACCTACTTTTTTATCATACAATGTATAGAAATCGTTATTTACTCAAAATTTATATCCGCGTATTATCAAGGTCAGCAAACTACTAAAGCTTGGCTATCGAATATATGTTATAGCTCTTGAGATAATCATGATCCGACAATAATTAAATGTCTCGTACTAGAAAGTTTTTTAAATGCTGATTGAGATAGAAGTTATATGCCTATTGATTTTACTAAACTGACTTTACATGCTTAAATCACCAATAAATCACCTTACGTTATCTATCTTTTTTCAATTGTTCGATGTTTGTTCACTTTAAATTTCTGAATGAAACCTAAAAAAATCGGATAGAAGTATGCAATTATAGTATCAACTTAAGAAATTTATGGTTAATAATGAAAAATATTAATATCCAAGCCGACGCATAATAATTTAGAGACGGATATTTAAATAATTTTTTTGATGAATCATGTGTAATGTGTTAACTCATTAAAAACGAAAAAATACTGATAATTTCTATGCGATATAAAAATCAATCGTCCTTTTTTACATAGAGACTTACAATCTTAAGTTTTTTTTATCGTAAAAACAACAATTAAGTCATTTAAAAAAAATTAATCTAAAACGATTTCAATTATTATAACTATGCTTATTGTCAACTGCGGTAAAAAACCAAAAATCTTGACAATACGTGTTAAATAATCTTTTCGTATTTATACTTATCATTAAAAGTTGCTAAATAAAGATTTTAAACAGCAAACATTGCAATATATTTTAGTGTTATGTATAAATTTAAAAAAAAAATTTCATTTTCTGTATACATTACACTTTAAATTAGCTTAAAGAACACAATTAGATCTATAAATATCCTTTTCAATATATATTATCGTATATATTTATTAAGATTTTTTTACCCGAACTACCTACCACTGTTAAAATTAATAAATTTTATTCATTTTAAAAATGTTGTCAATAATATTTTACAAATATAGTATTGAGTCATAGTCCTTAAATAATGCCTTAAGACGATAGATGTATATTTTAGGTTTATATGATGTTTTTTTGTCATACTTACGTCATTTTAATTCCATGTTATTTAATCTCGATATAATCTCAAAAAATCTTTATGATGTCTTTGTATTGTTCATCCAGCGTTAAAATTTAGTCATGTAGAAAAATATCTGCTACTTTGTTGTAACAATACAATAAAGTTCTTCGTTGTTTATTATAACATAATATCTTGTTTTTATTAAGAATTATTAAACAATTTTTTTCGACTATTTTTATAATATAGCGTAAATTATTAAAAAATTTTTCTTTTATTAAAAAAACAAATTTTTATTATACTTACATATAAAAACATTTTTGATTGAGTTTTATATTCTTAGTAAAAAAATATAAAAGTAAATAAAATTTCGATTGTAAAGATGAAATCACTTTTTATTATTATTTTATACAAATTTTCTCTATTTAAACATTCATAAAAAAATTTTTTCTTTTTGCACATCACTCAAGTTTGTATTTTACAGCATCTTATAAAAATATATCGAAAAGATAAAATTGTAAGTAAAAGGTTTTTATTCAAAATCTGAAAAAAAAACATATATAATTTGAAATTGAATTATACATAAAATATAAAATGAAAGAGCGTGGAAAATATTATATTTTAGCCGATAAAACACGTGATATTATTTTTTTTTGTTATTATGATTTTGAGCACAGATAACAATTTAAATATTTTTTTATATAAAGTTTAAAATATGGTTAAAGTTTAATTTTAACATGTTTTCCTCCTATATTTTTTATAATAAAAAAAAACATTATTCTTTGTGTATCAATAATATGATTTAATTATTTTTTTTTTCGTGTAATTTGCATTCAAAAATGTTTTCTAATTAGAATTTTGTCGGTATAATAGATGTAATTTCTTCCATATAACTTAAAAACTATACCATCCTTATTTGTTTTCATCAATTCGTGCAAAAAAATATACATGTAAATTTTTTCGTCTTTAAAAAAAATGCTAAATATCTCGATAGAAACGTTTTGTGTATCAAAACAAACAATTTTTTTTACTTTTACAGAACTAGGTATGTCAAAGCAGAATAATAAACACTCTTCGTCTGTATAATCTGTAGTAAATTCATAAAAACTTGAAAAAAATAGTGGAAAATCTTGATCAATTCTAAACGTCAAAATGTTAGATATATCGCTTAGTAATAAACACCCTACAATGTTTACAATTTCTTGATAACTCATATATTTAAACGATGGGTTATCGGTCAACTTCATGTCTTCGATAAGATGAAGTGTCGTAGACATACACAAGTCTGTAAATTTTGTCATAAAATCTAACTCGTTATTTATCAAAAGTTGGTGATAACATTCAATTAATTGTATAATAAGTGGATTGTCTTGTCTAAAAAAAGTTTTCTTGTCTGTAATGCTATTTGTTTCTTTATGGTTCGGTAAATTTATCATGTTTAGAAATTCTTTGGTCGACCTAATTGCATTTTGTCGATTCACTTTATAGTCCCATTCTTTAATACAAGTATTAAAGATATCCTCGTCATAGTGTGAGATGATTTTTAGCGTAGCATTATAACCCATTTCATTTTTATATCTTATGAATATGCCAGGTATATTAACTACATGTATATTTTTGTTGTCAACCAACTCCGAGACACCAGTCGAGCTTAACAATATACTTTTACGCTCTTCTAAAATCAAATAGAAATATTCTTCTAATTGTTTTTCTGTTACTGTGTAGGCATATACTAATAATACCTTTTTTCCACGATAGTTAAAAATGATATTACTTATATCATTTTTGTCAAATTGCAAATTAACATTAGAAATACTAGATGACGGGTTTAAGATAATTGCAAACCTTCTTTCTATAGTAGGATTAGTTTTGATAAATGAAAGAGAATAAATTGTCTGTATAATTAATACAACAATTAAAAAATTCATACAACGGTAATTTAATTTTGTAAAAAACACAAATTTAAATGCAGACAGACTAATAAAATTATATATCATATTTCTAAAACTCTTACATACACCCTTAACATAAGAAAAAAGATTTACTTTTTTGATTATTGATTTTATAAATGGGATTAATTTTATATGATATACCTAAAATGACAAAAACTCGAATATGACGTGTAGTGTGTTAATTAATAAACAAACATACAAATTTGTAATAGGCGTGATCATTTAGAAATTGCAAAGTTTGAAGTTTGTAAAAACATTATTTTATTAATAAACATGCGTGTTAATAAACAATATTTCTTGTTAACATAAATTGGTTTTTTATAATATTTAAACTTTTTTTTTCGTTTGATCAACAATAAAAACATTAAGTTGGAAACTAATTCTAAAAAATTTTAAAAATAAATTAACAAATGTATTAATATTGTTTAACGTTTGATTATAAATAAAAATGAAATAGTCAAATTTTATATAACAGAATAATTTGAAAATTGAATAATTAATAATAGTCTTTATGTAAAAAATCATAAAAATCTTACAATTGATAATGAATCTATTATATTTTAAACTTTTTTGATAAATATAAACAATTCTGTTTCCTTAATAATGGATTAATCTATCATTAAATAAACTAGAGGGGTTTTTAATCTCAAAAACTATTATTTTGTAAACATGTAGACAACAATGTTAAACAATATGTTTCTGATAATTTATTTTTTTTTTTATCATCAAGCGAAATTTTTTTTTAACAACGGTAACAGAAATCAACATGTAAGATTATTTAAAAAAAATTAATTTTTACAAAGTTTTATTCAAAAGCTAATAAAAATTCTTGTCGGTGTATTTTTAGTGCTATTCCCATAAGTTGTTACATTTCCATACATTGACATACGCGTAAAAAAATTATTAGGTATTTAAAATATTAATAATTATCTTTTGGACGAAAGAAAAATTTTACAATCAAATGCTTACTTTGACACTAAATAAAAAAGTATAACATATTTATATTACTCAAGAATCAATAAAGTGACTTTTTGAGGTATTCTTATGCAAATATTAATCAACAAATGAGCTTAAGATAATTAAAAAGATTTAATTTTTACATTCTTTTTACTAAAAAAACATTTTGAATGGTCAATAACTTAAAACGTATTTCGAGGATCTACGGGAGATTGTAAAAATTAATAATTAAATTTGTAATTGATGCTTAGATTGTAAAAAACAGTTTAAGCATTGTTAGATCTTGTCTTATTAAATGAATGTAATTTTTTTTAATTATTTGATTAAAAAGAAAACAATTTTTTTTAAAAATTAAAAAATCAAATAATTAAAAAAAAGAGTTGGCTATCAATATTGTTGTAAATAAATACTTTATTGTAAACTTTTACCCTTCATTCAGTTAAAAATTATTTTTTTTTAAACAGCCAATCATATTTGGCACGCCATCCGTCAGTTAATAAAGATGTAATAACTTCATGAGAATAACATGAAGATGACTACAACAAATATAATTATAATAACGATATTACAGTAAAATTAAAAATGTCACAATTATAAATATAATGTAACATAAAAAAATCAAATTTAAATCTATTTTTATTTTATGAGTGATTGAAAAAAAATCTCAAAAATGTTTCATAATATTCTGTATTATTATCATATTCATTACGAAAATATCCGATACAATCTTTTATTATAGTAAAAAATAAATAAAACAAAAGATATATCAAATAAATCCCTTGTTCAAACCAATTTGTTGTCTCAGACATTTTATCATTCGTAACATCTAGAAAATCTTCTTTAGATTCTTCAATATTATTAATTTCACTGTCATTATGACTGACGTCATTAAAATGTTTAAATTTAATATTACTTTGTTCTGAAGAAGACTGAGAAGTTAAAATGTCATAATATTGATCAGTTGAGTTTTCATCACATTTCTTAATCTTAAGTTACTCGATTTGTTTCCACAGCATGTGAATCCAAAACCTAATCGCATACAAATCAAT
>DWCF01006804.1:0-11757 GCA_018230265.1 Delias oraia | reverse complement strand
CATTACTGAAGCAACGTTTAACTCAATTAATGGAAAAATAGAATTAAAACTTTGGCAATATTTTAGATTCACAATTGGCTTCATCTGTGTTTTAAAGGAACGGCACTATGAAAAAACATTGTGGACACCATACTGTCAATTATATTTTTCAAGTTTAAAATTACGGATTAATTTAAATGTTGTTTTTAGTTAAATACATTTACATAATAATATACACATCGAATAATAATAAACATAGGAGCTCAAAAGGCATAACAATTAATTGAATTAATTAATATTAATTTATTAATAAAACATGTGATTAAGGCATAACCCCACATGTTTGCAGGAGGCCCAGGTCCAGCAGTGGACTTGACAGGCTGATGATGATGATGATAGGAGCTCAAAATTATATGATATAAATCACTCATTAGTAAATTACATTATATAATATACAAAGTAATAAAAGTCAACAAAACAATAAGTCACGATCAAATACGAAAACGTTACTAGGAATGGTGGCTTATAAGCCCCAAACGTTCTCGTTTTGAAGAAGGTCAGGATACAGGTCTCAGGGTTCTGTTGTGGGGAAATTTTTTATGTCGATAAATATTGAACTGGTGGACATTTACATTGGCAAAATTTTAATAGAATAAAAAGGCTTTCTCACTACGCTACACGTTTAGAAATTTACTCTGAAACTTTAACGTGAGCCATCTTGTAAGCTACTATGCAGTCAGAGGTATCGGGCCAATCTCGGTCTCAATACAAAGTTATGATTGATTCGGTCTTTGGAAGTGCTTGATAATAGCCGGGCGATTCTCTTAACACTGCATTACGCGTGGTAGAGCCATGCTGATGTTATAACACGGGCTCACAGAATACAAGTATTCTTTTTCTTTTTGGTAATGAGTATCTTGCTGTTTGACCATACGGTCCTGACAGCTTTATCGTGGGCTTTTGGGGGCACGATTAGCACAAGGGCGCCTCCTGCGAGACTCGAACCTCGGCTTGGACTTGAGGTGAGTATTTCTTTATATATAATATTGATTATATATTGTAATATTGATAGGGGCCAGAATACAAATGTGAAACGATTAAAGTATGCCGCTCAAGCGACGTAAAAGGCCGACAACACAACCAAAACACGGTTTGTGTCATGGTCCGAGTGTGGCGTTGAACTCTTACCATATTCTGCTGCGTTACTCTCTATTCAACAAAAAATCTCGTAATTCTTATAGAGATTTTAGCATCACGGTAATAATATATAATTAGATTTCCATACATGAAACAAAACAGTATCTATTAGTTATTATTCTCTGTAAGCTGAGCCATTGTTCCATACAACGGTTGAACACATTCCGGGAACAATTAGGCACAGTGGACAGGTACAAAGGCGAGAATTTATCGTCCGCCACAAATGTGTCACGCACAATATAGTCGAAACACTGAAATGAACAATACTAGCACCTCGTTCAATGGCTTCGCGAGCCCAAGTTCCCGCTAAACTCTCCCGAAGCGCCCGCAGTGTCACCAAATGCGTGAAATTATCCAACAATACGCAGTAATGATCCTCCACGGTACGAAAATAAAAATAAATATATGAAACATCGCTGCAAACTTAAATTGAACGCGTACATACGATTCTCGACCTTAGCGCTACACATTTAAACTACTGTATCTGCTTCAAAGCAGCAGATAATCGGGTAGCAAACTTGTTGGACCAGTCGGTAAATATTTTTTATGAGCTGTGACAGAAATGTAAGAGTTGAATTTCAAAAAATCCGTGAAGGTAACACCTTCGCTGTAGCAGCAGGACGTTTTCCATTGATTATTTCATTTTGGGATATGCTTAAATTCGTTTATTGTATAAAACTCTTCCTATTGTCACAAACAATGGGATTGCTTCTGGCAAATTGTATTGTGAACTTGTAAAGTGCGTAAAAGTGCGGGAGTATGCGTACGCAACATTCAACACCAATATTAATGTTGCTTATTGTATAACGGGCTGTTACCCGTTTTTCAGACGGGTTTTTTTAATGATAAGAAATCACTACCGCCCTAGGACAACCGTACCACAATCCGCGCTATAATAGTATTGTCTAATTTTTACGCCAGTAAAGCAAAATTATTTTACGTACCTCCAATATACTCTCTCAGAAATACACAGAATAAGTACTGTTTCATACTTCTATTCTAAGAGCTCATGGTATCACTTTGAATGACCCAGCCCAACTAGTGCGTCAACAAGGTTCAGCCATGATTTAAACAGTATTAACACTCGTCCGGCCACTGTGAAGACAGTATAAATTACCTCAGTTATCCTCAGTCAATCAGCAAAACAGTTGTATGTCTGCTGATATTATGTGAGCCCGTAGTATCATTTCGGACGAGCCGGCTCAAATAGTGCGTTCGTTCCTAAATGTGTGTGTGTGTCCTAAAACATTCACTCAGCCACTGTCAAACCTTTCCAAACCGGTTATACATTTTAATTATACCGGGTATCGAACCCAATATCTTGCCTCACGGTATCTTACAAGTTCGCTAGGCCACGAGGCTGAAGTTCACCTTTGTCTAAACACAAAGACTAAACTCTAACGGAATGGCATTCGGACAATCGTAAGAATGGATATTTAGCATTATATTTACAGCTCTGTTTATGTTTTGTCAGTGGTATAAGGTGTGATTTATGTCTGATCGTAAATCCAGCTATTTTAAATAGAATCGCACGCATATCTCGGGCTTAACGTCCTCGTGTTGAGATTAGAATAATTATGCGCGTAAATGCATATTTATGGGCTGGTTAAACAGCATTTGATGCACTCCTGATTTCAATGAACAGAAACTGTCTACGTGCGATACAGGATTCTAATATTTCATGTGATGTTTTGAAAGTGTAGGCTATTGACGTTTTTAAATCCAAATACTTGCCCTAAGAGACGTTCAGTCAAAATATTTTATGGTATAGCGGACAACAGAGCGGGTGAGTCTCCTATATGGTAAGAGAACATAACCACCCATGGACAACGGCGCCATAGTTCGCGCATTGGTTATTGTTTTAATTTGCCGTATCTTTTGTATGGGAAAAGTGTGTTTTTCTCGTAATTTTTCCGTGTTTTCTCCATTAAAACCTATGAGCCTTAACGAAAATATATATTTTTAAAAAATTTATCGTATCGGTCTAGCCGTTCTCGAGTTATGATCTAAGTAACTCAGTTAACGCTTGATTATTATTCATATAGATAGAAGGCAATTGAAATGTTAGAATATATTAAAGACAGTGGCTATAAATTGCAAATTTTTATGCAATACGTAATTTATTATAGTTTTAAGAAGTTTTTTTATTAATATTTATAGAAATTAATAAAAATTTGATTAAATTTTATTTTATATCACTTTCCACAGAATAACAGTGTAAAATAATAAATGTCATTCAGTCTTGTTATCCGAGGCACCCTTAGTTATACCGCTTTAGCGGTGTAAAAAGTCGGCAACACAGCCAAAGCGCGGTCGCAGTTCTATTAAAGGGACCTGGGCCCTCATATCAAGAGTCATGCAAAGTTGTCGGCTATGTATAATAAAAATCTAATGAATTTTCTACGAAAAAATAATATTTCATGCATTTATCCAAACTTTTTGTGTCAAAATACACTTCCATCTGTATTGTAGTTTTTTCTTAATACACAATATTAAAATATTTAAATACATATAAAAATAATAGCAGGAGGTAGTCCATAGACATTAAAGACATCATCAACAAGTGAATGAAACGCATGACAAATAAAAAACACCAAAATATTAATCAGCGCGGCACCGGCGTCGTTCCGTCTGCCCCGCCCGTTCTGGAATGTGGTCCAAACAGGTATCAAACAGGTATCAGGATATTTTATCTATACGTTACATTGATGCTTTTCCTGAACCCGCGTGAGAGCCATGCTGAAGCATATGCTGACGCACTAATTGGGCCGGCTCGGAAAAGTGATATCTCGGGCTCATAGAATAATCAGTCTAAAAAAAAGTCGGCTACACAACCAATGCGCGGACTGTGGCGTGGTTGTCCATGGGCGGCGGTGTTCTTTTACCTTATAGGAGACCCACCTGCTCCGTTGTCCGCTATACTATAAACTTTTTGTATATCTATAGGCAAACCCCAAAGGACGATACTATACAAAAATACAAGATAAATATGATATTTTAATATATGTAGCAGAAAGCGGGACAAGCGGATTCCTTGATAGTTAGATATAGACAGACAAATGCACAGTAATCAATACAACCAAAGCGTGGACTATAGCATGGTTGTCCATGGGCGGCGCTTTTCTCTTACCAAATAGAACCCACTTGCTCCGTTGTACGCTATACCATTAACAAATATTAACTGCGTTTTTCGTTGGTATGTCGGGTTTTTATGTCGATTAAACGGTTTAACTAATTGGTCCTCCGGTATCTTGACACATACATCGAAACACGGTACAAGTACGCACAGGTATTTTGTATACCCGTAGTATGTACGATGGTATGGACGCGTTGCACCAATAGGTGCGTCACTAACTCACTATGAGTGTCCCTTGTATATTCAATTACTCTATATATTTCCTAAAATTTAATTCTTAAAATTAATAACCAACCACCATTTGTGCACGTTTTAAAATCTCTTTCTTCTTTCAAATCTACATGTATTTGTTAATTAGTACCTAATATTAGGAAAGTGTTTACGAGATATGTCTTCTTTTAAGATAAATGGCAATCTAAGTTTTCACTTCTTAACCAGTTTAAAACGCATTTGACGAATTATTTTTTAATAGGTCACATGTATCAGATGTTATTATAATTTTGTGAAAGTTCTAAATTAGATTTTTTTAATTGAAATCGATTTAACTCCATAAAGTAGTTATTTTACTGCAAATTAATGTCAATAAACATTTATTTGCAAAATATTCTATTAGCATAGCTTAATATTCATGAGATAAATCAAAAGATAAATCATCACTTTCTATATAGACTAAACTAATAACTATGGTAATTTAATTACTTAGATTTTAGTTTTTTGCATACTTTAATTCTATTATTCAGGAGCAAAATTAAATATCTAATCAAATATATTTTTAATATATGAGCTTATTCTGATAGCTTGGCTTGATATAAAAATATATTGTTTTATCATTTCGGTCGAGCCGGCTTAATAAATGCGACAGGATGGCTCTCACACGGATAAAACGATATTAGAAACTCACCCGGCTACTGCAAAACCTTTACAAAGACCGAATAAGTTTCATTTTCAATCAGTTCGAGGTTCGAGCCTCCACTGTACAAGGTCGGTCAGTCACGATGCTCTTAAAAGATATCTTAAATGTATGGAATATTAACACTCATATTCACTTGTTTTTCTTAATTACTCATATATGATTGAACTTAATGAGATAAAGGTTAAGATATAATACATTTGGTGCAATGTAGTGTTTTTTAATATATCGAAAAAATCGTTTCACGAACTACAATTGTATTTCAATTTAAAATTTCTTGAACACATACGCTTATGTAAACACATTACTTTGCATTAGACACAGTTTGTCTTGACAGTTAGTAAGAAAACAATTTTATGCTTACTTCTTTACACAGAATAGGCTGTGATCATCCCACACACTCTCAAATAACATTATTATAGTGCTGCAACATTACCATCTCCAATTCTTTCGTTAACATCAGTTTCTGTACACAAAATGGCACCTAATGCTTTGAATTTAAGAGCCAAAAGTCCGAAAGCAACTGGTAGTTATAAGTTTGTGTATTAAAATATATTTTTAAGCGTCTTTGTCGTTTGATCAGCATTCAAAGGATCACAATGAAGCATCGAATGCTTATAACACTCAGATTTATATAACATCCTGTCACGGGAAGAAACGCTCCCAATTATTCGGGTCGGCTTCGATTGTCGCTCGGGTGTTGTGACACTTGCATTTAAGTGCTACATTGATGTGGAAAATATCAAAAACATTATCTCTTGCACCTTGACTTTCCCATAATTTGATATTTTACTAGGTAGAATCTTAGATTATTCCCTTGTTGAATATTTATAAAAATTTAAACATTTTTTTATTTAAACAGTGGCAAAGAAGCAGGAGGCTCATCGTGGGGCAGGCGGTGCTTCGCCCATGGACATCTCTAGCTCTTGTAGGGCCGCGAGTGCGTTGCCTGCCTTAAAGGAATATGTACGCTCTTTTATTGAAGGTCTCCAAGACGTATTGGTTTGGAAATAGATCTGCTATTTTTTATTGGCAGCCTATTCCACAGAGAGGTGGTGCGCGGCACAAAATGCCTTAAAAAACGCTCAGTTGTGGAACGACAAACATCGAGATGATTATATTTCAAATTATTTATGGTTATTCTAGATTATAGTTCCTTAACTAAGGCGTCAATATAGATAATGCAATTATTTTGATCTTAAGTTAAAGCCAAAAGTCATATTTCTCAAGTAAAAGAAGTACAAAGGTGTACAACGATTCGCAATAAAGAATGGTGAAATTCTAAATAGCATTTGTATTAGACAAATAACAAAGATCCATCGAGAAATATAATTCATACAAAGCGTGATATTTCACGGCGTTCATCAGATAATCGTAAATTACTCAAAAAGACGCGATAGCATCGAACCGGACAAAGTTTGTCAATAAAGCTTAGTGTGTATTGTCTTGTGTTGCTATCACCACATCTCACGACTTCAAGTTTAAAGAAAAACTATTATACTTTAGGATGCAACGTAGACTATTAAATACATGAAACTTAGATAAATTCCTTTTATACTATAGCGGAAAACGGGGCAGGTGGGTCTCCTGTATGGTAAAAGAACATCGCCGCCCATGGATAACCGCGCCACAATCCGAGCAGTGGTTGTGTTGTCGGGTTTTTACTCCACCTAAGCGGCATTTTTATTGGCCTCCGATATCCTCACTCATTCTGCCAAACACTCAAATACCGTTTCACGCTGAGTGTGAACCCATTGTATCAGTTCCGACGAGCCAGTCCATTTAGTGCGTCATTAAATGCTTCAGCAAAGCTCTCCGATTTAAGTTCGGTGATGTTAAGAATAAATGTTATTTAACAGTAAAATTATTGAGGCCTATGTCCAGCAGTGGACGAAACTGGCAACGCAGTTATTAAAGAAAGTCCATCAAAACGCATCTGTATTTATACAGAAAAATGTAGTTCTATTAAAAAGATAGCAGTTAATATGCCTATAAAACATAAAGAATATATCGGAACATCAATAAGGCCGCGCCTTAAGTTGATAAGTTAAATTCAGTTATTGTTCGAGACCGCTCTTAAGATGCGTCGATAAAATTGATGTTGACAAAGGAGCTTCGGTCACCCGACGTCATATTTTGGAGATCGCGCGATATCTCTTTTATATATTGAGTCGTATCATAGATTGCACCAAATGTATTTTAAATAAAGAAATCACCTTACAGATATATATTTTTTTATGGTATAGTGGACAACAGAGCAGATATGTCTCCTATATGATAAGAGAATACCGCCGCTCATGGACAACCGCGCCACAGTCCACGTATTGGTTGTGTTTCGGCTTTTTACGCGGTGGCGCAGATGTTCATGGGCTGCGATGTTCTCTTACCACATAGGAGACCCACCTGCTCCGTTGTCCGCTATAGCATAACACAAAATTGTATTTTTGTATATATTTAAGTCTTTTTGGATTTACTAAAGTGTATAATTCCAGTGAACTTTAAATAAACTGTCAAATTCCTTATACCTACTTTTGACCTTGACGGGTTCGTTAAAATGATTGTTCGAGTTACTGTCACTCAGTCAACATTAATAACCGTATCATTACAGAACCCTTTTCAGAGTTAATCCTTAACAAAAACAAACCGATTCCTTGAAATAAAATAAATAACTAAGGCCAGTCACCAATGTGACTTTGTATTTTTGTTGTAGGTACACATATTTTTGTTCAACAATCCTCTCCTATAATTAGTGTTGCCAAAATGCAAGAACAATACTTGGTCTTGCCAGGCTTGGTCTTGTGCCAATGTTATACACCTGGTATTGGCAGCAAGAGACTTGCAATTACCTATTAGACAATTGCTATTTATTAAAGTTTACTTCAGATCTTAGAAAAAACCTATCAGAGTAGGAGCATTTTGAGCTTGAATTAGCATAGCCATAGTAAAAACCAACGTGATCTATAAATGTCTAAAGATTTAATGAGAAATTCCAAAAATCAATCAATTTTGATCCAAAAAAAGTCTTAAATAATATGTCTTGCAGGTTTAGCTTACCCATAATTGGTAACAATAACAGTAGATTACATCAAAGACAGTTTAACTAAATAGAACCATGTTCACGGCATGGCATGTTTTAATAAATTGAAGTAATAAAAAAAGCGTAGGTACATATAATTTGTTCCCAATACAAAAATACTTTACATTGATTTAGTTTTGAAATTACTTTAAAATCTAATTTATGTTTAATTTTATGTAATTTACAGCCCTGGATCTTATATCCTCAAGAGCCTCTCTTTTTCTCCAATACTGAACTATATATTTTTCATTTAAGTAATTGTGCACATTGTTGAAGAGTTTTGAGTCAAAATTCCATCTAATTTCATTTAAATAACCTTGAAAATATAAAATAATTAGAAAACTCTATCTATCTATACTTACAAACATAATTTATATATTACCTCGTTTTATATAAATATATAATTATGTACATAAAGAATAGACAGTGTTTGTCTGTGTATATTAATTTATATGAAACGTAATAACTTACAGGAATTTACAGGAAATAACTCACAAAACTTAACAAAATTGTAAACGCTAAGAATTAACAATAAATCTTTTTGCTATATAACTCAGTAATAGGAATTTACACGGATATTAAACGAATCCTATGGTGTCACTTCGGTATGTGAGATTCGTTCGTTTTTTGTTTTGGCTCTCAATGTTAGATTAGTCATCTGTGATCCGAGGGCGGCTTTTAATGCTTCCTACATCTCTTTTATCACAATTAATTTGTTCGAGATGAAATTGATTATAAAAACTATCCTACACTGTTTAACTTTATCACCTTGTTCAATTTTTAAAAACTTATTTAACCGGTTACAAATTGGAGGAGGGATTGAATGTTTTTGTTTTCTCATCTTTACAAATTATGTATATTTAAAAGGAGGTAGAATATAAATAAATATAACATACATTAATATAATGTCGGATATGTATATTTATTTTTATTTGAAACTTCAACAAAATAACTACACAGAAACATTTAAATATTTTTTTTAATTATTCATAGCAATTCAATTATTCAAGAAAGGTTCTCGAGTAGCGACCGCGTACCGGAAAACGCAGAGTGAGACGTCCCGCCACGAGATGGAAAGACGATCTCACGAAGGTTGCGGGCAACCGCTAGATCCAGATCGCTCAAGATCGTAGGTGGGCGTCCTTGGGGAGGCTTATGTCAAGCAGTGGATTTGGTGGACTGATGATGATGATGATGATTCATAGCAATATTAATACTTGTTAATCGTTATAAACATGATTATATTCTATTTAAGCCAAGTAAATTTTAACGGAGCAGGCCGCCGCTCATGGACAATCACGCCACAGTCCACGTAGTTGTGCTGTCGGATTTTTACACTGCTTAAGCGGCATTTGTAAGGGGCTCCGATATACTCACTCAGTCAGCGAAACAATATAATTAACGATATATACTGAGTATTCTGTGAGCCTGTGGTATCACTTCGGACGAGCCAGTCTAATTTACGCGCCAGCGGCTCTTCCATGGGTAAAAACTAAACTGACTGAGTAAAACTAAACTAATGTAATAAAACAATAAGTAAAACCAATAAATATATCTTTTTAGTGTGAGGTGGGGTCGTGGAGGGACTCGCACGCAGCTTATTGTACTAATTGGAACAAGAAAGGTCTCGTAAATTTCCCGCGGCGATCCGATGATGTGATTCAAGCCTTAATTAAAAACCGTTTACGATGCTGTAAACGTGTCTAAGAGATTCATAGAGCTTAATACGTCTAGACATTGACAATCAGTCTAGAATCTAGATAATGTAGCTATAGTCAACAAGTACACATCAACATATACCATTTTACGTCCAGTATAATAGATATATAGAGAAAACCTTTCATTATAAATTAATTTGTAATGATTTGTAAACTTACGAAAAATTAAGACTTTTGAAAAGTCCTAGGTATGAAATAACTGGTTATTTCTCTGTATTTTTGAATAAATAATACATAATACTTAATGCAATTGCCAAAAACATTGAAAATCATTTTCTTCATTACACATCACATTATTTATTTATTTTATTTTTTATTTAAGTTGCTGTTTTTATTTGAATCCATCTTAAAATTAATGTTTAGTGATGTTAAAGGTAGTATTAGATTGAACTCCGATTATTTATTGTCAGTGTCTTGAAATATTATTAAGTCTATGGTCGGCAGTCAGTAGCTCGTCATTAGGGCTGCAAACTTACGACACCGGTATAATTGGCCCCATATATCATTCCAGCCGCTTTATTGTGCCACAGTAGCCGCTATAAAATTGGGAAATGTAAATTATTCTATCTGTAATTCTAATTCTACCTATTGGTATTGATTTTATTTATGAGAAATAATATCAAACATTATAAAGGTACTCGGATGTGGGAAAGCAGGTTTTACTTTGAACTGCTTTTTAATTTTTATAATCTAGATGACCCAATAAACTTCGCATCTATATATAATCTCAGTTTACTTTAATTTATTTCTGATTCTTATCTTTTTCTGATTCTGTTCATACCTTCCTTGAAATTCTAGATATACACTCAAACCTGAATAAGTGAGAAAACTCTATAAGTGAGAGTCATAGCCAGGCCCCGTCATTTTAAGATCCCAAAACCTCTATTAGCGAGAAAAAGAAACCTCTATAAGAGAGAGTCGTTTTTCCCTCATAGCCCTCCGTAAGTGAGACTGCTACTTATACCTCTATAACGACAGTCAAGCTTTATTCATTTGTTTTATTTAGTTCTAAATAAAATAAAATTACACAGTGCATGAATTTTTGTTTTATTTTCGTAAGCTTCTTAATATCTACCCTTACGAAGTATTTATATATCAAAATCTAATGAACATAACGTATACACTATTAAAAACATATGCACATAATACATATATTCTGTGCATGTTTACTACATTCGCACTTGCTGCGACTTGTACGTGCTTGTTAATGCTGCGTAGGTCTATGAAAGAGAAGCGCTTCCCAAGTACTGTATTAGCGAGAAACTCGGGTTATTATAATTGAGAATGAGATTGTGCTCCCTTCAACACTCGCTTATCCCGGTTTAACTGTATTTAGATCAAAATTAGCTATTTTTTAGTTTTAGCGGTACGGACGAACTGCTTCGTTTATACACATATATACATAATTATATTTATACGTTTTTATGTATGTGTATGGGGGATGAATTTCTGAAGATTTGAATGATGAAATGAATTCTGATGAATTGAAGAAAACAACCAAAGCTCGGATGGTAGCGGGGCTGTCTGTAAACGACGGTGACCCCTTAATAGAGGAAACCTACCTGTTCAGTGTCCACTATTTAAACGTCTTTGAACTCATGGGGAGGCCTATGTCCAGCAGTGGACTTGAAGGGACTGATGATGATGATGATGAAACTCATACAAGTGTAAATAAAACAAATTTACAACAATGAAATAAAATAGCACATCACGTTGAAATTTCAGATGAATAAAGACGATT
>DWCF01006803.1:0-11759 GCA_018230265.1 Delias oraia | reverse complement strand
CTGAGGTATTTTAGAGGAGAAGATGTATTTGAGTTTTCCGAACGCTGCCCATCCGAGTTGGATCCGTCGATTGACCTTCTCGAAGCCGGACCTACGTAACTGGACAGTTTGCCTCAGGTAGACGTATTCGTCAACAACTTCGAGTAAAGCATTCCCAACAATAACCGATATAGGTGCGACATGAGCATTAAATATTAATCATACGCATTAACAAAATCATTGCTAAAAAACTAAACAGATTTATTTTTCCTACACACGTCTTGTAATGAAGAAAGTACATTGTAATTAAACCAGTATAAAGGATATTTGAGTTTTATTTTTATAAAAAGGGGAAGGCAAGCAGCAATGGAGCAGAAGATCCATTTAGTACAAGCGGCCCTTCGCCCATGTCCCCCAGTTAGGCAACCTGTGTGCTTAAATGCGTGAAAGGGCATATTCAAGTTTCCAGAAAAGAAATATCATTACAGATATTAGACTTGGTAAGTCACCTTTTGACTGTTTACTTGAGATTATTTTTTCTTAATTAATTCTTAACAATTCTTTATCAATTAAAATTATAGATCTTAAGGGAATAACCTGTGTGTAAATGAATATTGCTTTAAAGTGTCAGTGAGTTAAATTTTTATAGCGTTTTGTACTTGTTTTCTTGTCCTGGTTCGGGCTAGGGAACGACGCTGAACTGTGCTCATTGTACTCGCAATTCTTGATTGTTGCCAACTTATAGCTCCAAATTCATTGGTTATTATTAATTTATACTTTTTTTGAATTAGTTTAATTTAACCACATATTCATGCATCCGGATGATTTTATTACAAGTAGCCTACAAAAAGTGAGGAAAAGGCCAAATTAACGAGTGTGCTTATGTAGGATTGGTACTAAAATCGCTATTGCTGGAAGCAGCAGCGAGGGTCGGTTTATGTCCCCAGTTTTACATATTGTGAGATATCGTCCAACCTCTACCGACCGTAGGCTGACCTCTGCCCCGTGACGGCCCATGTAGAGGCCAAGTCTCGCAGGAGAGGCTGCTCGCGTTAAGAAGTAAAGGCCGCTCTAGACAAGAACAAGATACAGTATTTATAAAAAACAATCTGCATTTAATATATCCACATATGTGTCGGCTCCTCGCCATTATTCGTTTTTGTCGACTCCTTGGTACTATTAACTGTCTCTCCGGGGTTTATTTAAAATAAAAACTGTCCTGACGTAAATCGTTAAAATTTGATTACCTATAAATAAATGACGCCAATATGTAAACAATTACGTCACTTTTTTATTATATTTTATGTAATGTAGACAGTTTCACCATAAATATATAATTAATAATATAATTTCACCATAATACCTATATGTTATTAAAGAGTAACAAAGAGCCATCCATACTTTCGCGCTTATTATAGTAGTAGGATAACTGTTTTC
Organism: Delias oraia; assembly: GCA_018230265.1. Lineage (NCBI taxonomy): Eukaryota > Metazoa > Arthropoda > Insecta > Lepidoptera > Pieridae > Delias > Delias oraia. The sequence goes on along the minus strand of DWCF01006803.1, from coordinate 10,343 downwards.
TAATGTATCAATAGCATACTTACACTTGTTGAAATAATGACGTCTAAAAGCCCTTAGCGTGGTTAATTACACAAAAGAAGAATTATATATATTTAAATTAATCTCATTTATGTGTGGTCTAGAGATTGTGGATCACATGCGGGACTCGGGATCCCTAGTCGACTCCTAGGGCTCTGCGGTCCACAGGCTGGGAAACACCTAGGACTTAGTAGGCGTTAGTTTTAGTGAAGACAAGAGGAGCGAGTAATAATATATTTCAATTTCAGTAACATTCGTGCAGTCTCGGCGCGGAAAGCGCCTGCTCTGGCTCGACGGCTACACTTTCTGCGTGCAAATGGTGAACAATATGAAAACGAGATGGATCTGTTCCACTCACAACCATAAGAGCTGCCGAGCCATAGTCCATACGATTCAGGATGAAATTGTCAAGATTCATAACGTACACACCCATTCATCGAAGCCATACATCGGTCCGGCAAACGCTGCCTTACTGCCAAAGTTTTAGCCGCATCCGGTTCCTGCATGTAATCTAGTATTGTGTATACATGGACTCGGAAATGCCGGCAACTCGACGGCATCCCGAGTGAGTCGAGAAAATTACACGTTGGAGACAAACGTCCACCATCGTTCATCCAACAACCATCCTGTTGTTCTTTGCTAACATGAAAATAAGTTTGGATTAAATTTTACTATAAAAAATTGTTTCAATTCTCTTAACTTACAGTAAAAAAGGCTGTCAACACACCCGTGGCTCTGTAAGGGCTAGAGGAGTCCATGGGCGGAGGACAACTTATCCTATGCGAGCCTCCTAATCATTTGCCATGCTTTTCATTGCTACAAGTCGAACATGACGGGAATATGAGTTCGTGATAATTTTATTCATTGTATACTCCTAAATTGCTTTTTAAGAAACAATGATGGTTTTACATAGGTAGGTAATACGGGCGATTTCTTAAAGTCTTCTTAGTTCTTTACACTCGGACTATCGAGATAGAGAGAATAGAGAGACAGAGAGAGAGAGAGAGAATAGCTAAAGAGCCTCAAAAAGGTAATTGAATTGTAAATATTGTAAAATAAAAAGTTTCTTTGTTCGAGACACAGGGATAACTTTAATTTTTCGAGTTATGAGGGAAAACATATATGTACATGGCTTGGATGGACTCACTAATTATTTCGATAAATTGGGGTTTTGGTGTTTAAATGGAAGGGTATAAAAGATTTTGTCTAAATTCGGAGGTCTTCAACTACTCGAAGTTCTATTGTTTGTTAAAATCTCTTGTCTTAAAATGTTTTGTCACGTTTTTACATGAAGAGATAGAAGTCAGCGAGAGAGTGACAGTGTGTCTTGAAGTCAAATGACGGCCTCTCTGAAGGTATCCTTATTTTGACTTGCGTACAAAGGTTTATCGTAGCCTTTTATGTGCAGACCTTATTGTTTTATGTTATTCACCCGCTGAGCCATGAGCCATGCTGAAGCATATGCGGACGCATTAAATGGGCCGGGTCGTCCGAAGTGGATTGTAGTAAATTACCTAAAATAAGTGTATTGTTGCAGTCATGTACAAGATGTCTCGACAAGGAAAGCGTCTGTTGTATTTGAATGGGTTCTCTTACTGCGTGAGCAAAGTAAGTGGGTTCAGAACCAGGTGGAGGTGTTCGACACACGCGAACAAGCGATGCCGGTCTAATGTGCATACAATTCACGATATTGTTGTCAAGTTTAATAATATTCACACTCATTGAACTTTTAATTTCGAAGTGAAACTTCAAAGGTCTGCTCGGTGCTGGGAGTATCGAACAATTGCCCATGGGTCACGATGAAAAACCGAACAAAAGTTGCGGGGCGAGCTGCTCTCTAGTCGTCCCTAGTCTCGGATCGTGTGTGTGAAGAAATATTGGAAATAACAATAATACAAATAAAAAAATATTAAGAAATATTGGAGTACAAATACAATTTAGACTAACCTAAAGTGTTTGATAAATATGATTGTTAACAAAATAAAGTTCTCTGTTCGATAATGAAGTTTTAAGCAGAAATAACATTTTATCAAAATAAAATTTGAGACACTACTTTTTGATTTGACTTGTACCCCACGAAAACCCAAAATACGTCCCGATTTGCAACCTAAAAAGTTTTACTTCTGAAGCGTGGTTTAAATAATAAAGAAGAATAAGTTTAAGAAGCTAGAATAAAATTTTTTTGCATGAGACATACAATAAGATTCTTTGTTTATATTTAGTTTTTATATAGTCTGTTTGATACGAATTATATTATAAGAATGTTTTCAATTTCAGTAAGATACATGCAGTCTCAACGCGGACAGCCACTTCTATGTATTGGAGGATATAAGTTCTACGTCCATAGGAAGGTGAATCATAAAACCAGATGGGCTTGCTCAGCGAACAGTCGAAAGAAGTGTCGCGCGTTCGTTTACACCTGCAATGATGTAATCCTGAGCGTATTTAATCAACACAATCATTGATTATTTATCCAATAAAGGTTTTGACCCAATATATATTTAACTATTCAATCGAAAAGCGTTCCCAGTGTCAATAATATTAAAACTTTCTCTTATAGTAGGTGAATAGTCCACTACATATAATAAATAATTATGAATAATCCACTGAGTTGTATATTTATACTAATTTTACAAAGGGGAGTTGAAAGCCTCCTAGCTTTATGGTTTTCAAAGTGAACCATGAAGCGAGAGGTATCGGGTTCGAAGCCATTGTAGTTTAATTTATAATTTATTTGGTCTTTGGAAGGGCTTGACAGTGGCCAGGCGAGTGTCTTAATACTGTCGCAACGGTGGGAGAGCCATGTTGAAGCATATACGGTTGCACTAATTTGACCGGCTCGTTCGAAGTGATACCAGGGGCTCACAGAATACTCAACGTGAAATAGTAGTTGTACTTGAAACGTTGCCTAACTGTGTTTCGTTGAGTGAGTGAGGATATTGGTAGTCCATAAAAATGCCGCTTAAGCGGCTTAAAAAGCCTGCAACACACCAATGCGCGGTACTGTAGCGCGGCTGTCGCATCGGTGGGAGAGCCACCTCTTATTATGTAGAAGACCCACATGCTCCGTTGTCCGCTATACTGTAAAAAATTATATTATAAAGAGATACTGTATCATTATTTATGTTTTATATATGTTATGTTAAATTATCTTCTAGTGATAAATATATAACAATTTCAGTAACTTTCTCGAAGACTCAACGAGGGATGCCTCTGCTATGTTTAAACGGTTATAGATTCTGCATCCATAGCACGCAAAATTCGCTGACTAAATGGAAATGCTCAACTCACTATACTAAGAAATGCAGAGCAAAAGTTTATAGCCTTGAAGGCGAAATCATCAGAGTACTCAATGAACATAATCATTGAAACTGTAATAATACAGTACAAAGTACTAACTTCATCATTCTCAAAGGTTCATACAGATTTGTTTAATTGTATTAAATAAAGACTGAATTGTTCCTTTGTGAGAGAAAGTAAATAATTTCAGTATTCTTTTTTTATGTAGTGTCAAATTTTTGTACTGTAACTGTGTGTCGGACTAATAAAATAGATTAATATATTAAATCTTTCACTTTAAACACTCAAACGATGATCCGGTAAACGCTTTTCTAAATAATTATTAAAATTAGAAAGACTTTCGACATTTATATAGGCATCATCTTTTCAATATCGCTCAGTCATAAAACCTCGTTTAGGCAGCTTGCGTAAGTATCATTATATGACCAGTTTTCTTCGACTTGCAAATCCAACTATCATGGCAAAGACTGTATTTTTCGAGTTTATAACTTATAATAAATAAATAACGTAGCTTTTTATTGGAGAAAACATTTACACGACCAGTTCATTCGTTCCAAAGATATTTCCTCCATCACAAACACTAATTATTATTATTAATATTTTAAGTCGCCCAAAAACACATGAAGAGCTGGCTCGCAGTGAAACCACTGGCATACCAAGGCCGACAACACAACCGCATTGCGGTGTGATTTGCAATAGGCGGCGGTGACCTTCTACCATCAGGATACCAGTCTGCCTCGTTGTCTACTATTAAATAAAGATATAAACTAACATACAGTTGGAGAGGCATCTCTGTCCATGGGCGGTGGGTCAAGTATAATTGAACTTCTTGGTAGTTGCTTTTGGATATTTGTAACGAGAATCTACATTTCAAGGCAAAAGATACAATGTTTCCATTTTAATTTCAGTTTCCTTCAAACAGTCGCGTCGTGGTTACCGCCAGCTCTGTGTCGGCGGCTACACCTTCTGTGTAAGACAGTGGCTTAAGAACGGTCAGAAAGTTTACTGGTCGTGCTCCACGCATAAGGATAAGCAATGCCGTGCCAAAGTGCACACGCTGGAGAACGAAGTTATCAAAATCGATAACAATCATAATCATTAATCCAAAATGACCGGTGCGCTTTATCGGAAAAGAGTTTTAACTAGTTTTCAAGACTTAAATGGGACTTTTACTGTGTTTCGCTGAGTGAGTGAGGATATACGGCCCTTGTAGTTTTGCCGCTTAAGCAGCATAAAAGCCCTCAAAACATTGCGCAGATGGTGGCGCTTGTTAATGGATGGCGGTGTTCTCTTACCATATAGGAGACCCATCTGCTCTGTTGTCCGCTATACCATAAAAAAATGAGACACAGGATTTCTTACCATTCCATTTTCATATATGTTTCTAAGTGTTAAAACAATAATGACAAATATTAAAGAGGAAAGATTAATGCGAGCTGCCCTTGTGTGATACTTTAAATTTCTTGAAATAAAAGTTACCTTAATTGTCATTTCAAATTTTCATCCGTATAAACTCGATTGGTCGTTCCACTACTGAGCGCGGCACAAAAAGTCATAAATATAAGGCTTTTGTGCCGCTTACCACCCCGCTATGTAACCAGCTGCGTACAGAGGTATTTCCAAATTAATTCGACTTGGGTAACTTCAAACAAATAGCGTACCTATTCCATAAATTATGTAGCAATGGTTATGTTAGCAATGGTTGTTAGTATGTTATGGTAGCAATGGTTGGTGAGCCTACTGCTTGTTTGCCTCCCGATTTTCATAAAATATTACTTATATATGGTTCGTTTGATGGTAAAAATATGCTGTCATATTATATGGTTATAAACAATAAATACAACAATTGTTTTTCCATTTCAGTTATCCTGATTCAGACGAAGCTAGGCTGTGCGCTAATGGCCGAAGGTCACCGATTCATTAAGCGGTCATATGTGGCGAAGAATACGAACAAGATCCGATGGCGATGTTCTCTGTCGAACTCCAACAAGTGCAGGGCGAACATCCACACGATAGGCAACCGTATTGTTTTGTTTAAGAACGTGCATAACCACGAAGCTCGCGTAACCGAGAGCATGAGTGGCAAAATATTTTATTTCGATTCGCAACTTACAAATGTTGAATTTGTTTTTTCGTAATTTCGAAGGAATGATTCTATAGTTATGTTTTTTGTATGGTGGACAACAGAGCTGGTTGGTCAACTATACGGTAAGAGAACACCGCCGCCCATGAACCGCGCCACAGTCCGCGCTTGCTGGATTGTCGGCTTTATGCGCCGCTTAAGCGACATAATTTAAAGAGCCTGCGATGTCGTCTCTCGTTGAAGGAAACATTAGAAGTACCGTTTTAAGTATAACTACCGCTTCACGCTGAGTATTCTGTGAGCCCTTGGTAACACTTAGTGGGAACCGGCCCAATGAATGCGCCAGCACAAGCTTCAGCAAGGCTTTCCCACGGCTACGGCAGCATCTAAACACTCGCCCGGCCCTTGAGAGCCTATTAACTGATTTGTAAAATACATCATATTAATATTATAAATACTTTTTAAATAGACCGGACCTAGGATATCGGACTATGCGAGTGCTTGGCGTGGTTACTGCCCCGGCAATGAGCCAAACAGCCAAATGAAGGCTCAATATTTTCCTTAATATATTTTTTATTTTAGAATTTGTTGAGAAAAAAATTACCTATTTGAAGAACAAGTGTATTTTTTCCATGGAAAGATGTATTGTTAATTTTTGGCTCTTTGGTTCCGACCATAAGTCATACCGATGGTAACCAATTTTCCATTGGTTTTCTATTATAGGTTGTTGTTAATTTGTAATCAATTTTATTAAGTTTATTGCGATATGACCGTTTTTAGATTCATGTGTTGTTTATTGTGCAATGCCTCTTCCCGAATTCAGATTTTATGTTTTAAGAGAATACCGCCACCAACCGCGCGTTGGTTGTGTGCTTAACAACGCTTACGCGACATAATTTCGAGGCCTTCGATACCCACACTTACTCAGCGGTACAAGTACCGTTTCACGCTGAGTATCCTGTAAGCCCCTGGTATCGATTCGGATAAAGCTGGCTTATTTGTTAAATTACTCTGAAATGTTATGTATGAGAATTACAATGTTTGCTTTACTGTTATGGTATAATGTAGTTTAATATAGTTTTTATATATATAACAAAGTTTATGTCAATTATTACTCTAGAAGAGCTGGACAGTTTTAATGTTTTTAGATATGAATGTATAATAAGGTAGGTATAAGAGTGAAATAATATAAAAGAGTTATTTTTGAAATATACTTAAATTTGTTTTTTTATGCAATAGCGGACAACGGACGGACAGTCCGCGCATTGGTTGTGCTACCGGCTTTTTACGCCGAACTGAAGCGGCACTTTTAAGGGCCTCCGATATCCTCACTCACTCTGCAAAACACAGTAGTTAACGCCATTTACCGCTGAGTATATTGTGATCTCGTGGTAACACTTCAGCCGAGCCGGCCCAATTAGTGCGTCAGCATATGCTTCAGCATGGCTCTGCATCTCTCTATTTTTGTTTCTCTGAAAGTAAAGTAAGTACATTTTTATGTATTGATTAGGTACAATAATAAACTTTTAAATTAAGTTAACAATAAATCTTATTTGTCAGTAAAACTATTCATAACACGTCTCGATTCACAAAAAATAATAAAACTATAAAAAACCGCCTATGTCCAGCAGTGGACGTCTTACGGCTGAAATGATGATGATGATAATAAAACTACATTTAGTATTTAATTTAATAAGTTTTTATCACGCTCCCGCCATTACTCAGCACTTAAAATAACATGACAATTCGTTCATAGACATTAACAGCGCTAAGATTGTCCAAACGTCAAATGAAGACACTACTTTCTTTAAAAAAATAAAGGGTCATTTAAACACGGTTTTCGTGTTGGGTAAAAATTGGTTCATCTACAGATGATCTAATATTACAATATTATAGAAAAAATGTATCGAGTTTTTATGGTATAGCGGATAACAGAGCAGGTGGGTCTCCTATATGGTAAGAGAACACCGCCGCCCATGGACAACCGCGCCACAGTCCGCGCGTTGGCTGTGTAGCCGGCTATTTACGCCGCTTAAGCGGCATTTTTAAGGGCGATATCCTCACTCACTCAGCGAAACACAGTAGAAGCACCGTTTCACGCTGAGCACTCTGTTGTACTTTTTTGTTTAATATGTGCTTATTTATAATTTGTTTTAGGTGAAATGCCGATTTTTGGTTCGTCACAGGATGGCACCAAAGTAATTTTGCTATCGGGGTACCGTTACTACCTCCAATTGTTCGGGAACGCAAGGGACTCGAAGAAGCGGAAATGGAAGTGTTACATTCATGAATGTAAAGGGTCATTGACTACATTCGACGATACTGTTGTTAAAATTAACTCGAATCACAATCACCCACCCGACGGCCGTTGAAGCCTTCGTAACACAGCACGCGCGGACGATATCGCGGTTGTCCATGGGCGGCGGTGATACCACACCATAGAGATACCTATTCCGTTGCCCGCTATAATTTTAAAATACTACCTACGTGAACTGAAGTTCGATTCTAGGAACTATCTTTTGTTTTACGCGTCAGGTCTATCATTCGTAACCTCATTCAAGTTATATTCGCAGACGTCGTGCACTCGCCGAAAAGCACGACAATTTGTCTTTACAGCAAAATAAGTCTTAAATGTCTTGCAAAGCGATCAGACTGTTTCACCATAATTGGAAAATAATTTTTTATACGTACATATTTGTAAAAATGTATTAAAATGGTAATTTAAAAATAAAGATGAAGTAATATTTTGTAATTTTTAAGTCTTTTGAATTGGTGGTCCAGCAGCACTTGCAGCCGCAACTGGCTGCAAGTGCCTACTGTTAACTGATTACCGAACATTATTAATATTAGGTACCTACTATGACTTTGCAGAACATATAATTATCTACCAAAAATTTCGCGACAGCTAACATAATAGTGACGTCACAATCAGTGTTTTTTTATTGAAAACAAAATTATTAGATTACCCCCTCTTTTTTATTGTATAGCGGACAACGGAGTAGGTGAGTTTTATATAAGGTAAGAGAACACCGCCGCCCATGAACAACCGCGCCACAATCCGCACATGATTGTGTTGTCGGCTTTATACACCGCTTAAGCGGCATTTTTAAAGGTCCCCGATATCCTCACTTACTCTGCAACACACAGTACAAGTACTGTTTCACCCTGAATATTCTGTAAACCCGTGGTATCGCTCTCCCACGGTGCTGTGTAATATGTTTAAAAGTAATTAATATATTAGTTTAATTCGTTTAGTACCTATTTGAAATTTTGAAATTTCTATTTATAAAAATAACAATTAAAAAGTAATATATTATTATAATAATTTAGCTTGTAATATGACTTTTATAGAATGTGTTAGGGTTTTAAATCTCTGTGTATGTGATTTTTTAAATTAAATTTAAATGTTTTAGAACATTCCTTAGATCTCATAATGTGGTTGTAAATTAAATTATATTTATTAATATATATTATTGTAAATTATTATTATGTTTGAAAGTAATTATTCTAGAGCACTTCCAAAGTATTCAATTTAACATATTAGTAATAATAATATCTTGCAAATATCTACCAATGAGTTTTATTTAATACTATATATTTAAATAAAGCTAATAGTTTATTCAATAAGCTGTATTGAATGGGTGGGTATTTCCTCTAGTCGTACCATGTCGTATGATTGGACTGACGTATTAAGCTGTTGTTATGGATAGCTATACAAAATTACTGTTGCCCAAATTCAGTCTTGGTCTAGCAGATGCCACAATTGCACAAAAATGCAACACTAATTAAATTAACTCAATTGTAGTCCAGTATTCTTTTCGTTTTGATTATTTTATTTTGCTATCAGTAAAAATGGAAAAACCAAAAAAGAAACAAACCAATGTTGAAATATTAAAAAAAACAAATAGCTGAAGAATTACGATACGAAAAAATTAAAAATGATCCTCAGATATTAGCGCCTGAAAAAGAATAAGGAAGCAAAAGTATAAAAAACTAAGAGAAACTGGCAAAAAAATAATAATATCTGAAATGACGGCTCGCGAAAAAGGCAAGCACGCAAAAACTGGAGAGAATATTAAAACAAATGCTACAGAAAAAAACAGTTAATAATTTGTTGAATGATTTAGATAGCAGTTTAGCGGTTTGACTCCTTGTTTAAAATTTGGCTTGTCATTGTTCCTTTCTACCAGAGTTCATAATTTCTGTAATATAATAAGTTAATAAGTGACATTTTTAAAATATTGTTTCTCTCTAGAGCAACGCCGTTTATATTTTACTACGACTAGCGGCAGTGAAGAAAAAGCATGTTAAGAAGAAAATGTAGCGGGCAACGTAGCAAGTGGATCTCCTTTATGACATAGATATTCGCCCATGGACTACCACTATTCGGCTTATACACGACTGAGCGCCATAATTTATTCTTTTTTGTGTAGTATAGCGGATAACGGAGCAGGCGGGTCCTCTATATGGGAAAAAACACCGCCCATCACAGTCCGCGAATTGATTATGTTAAAAGGCGTTTTTATGCAACTTAAGAAGTATGTTTAAGGGTATTCGATATCCTCACTCACTCAACGAAAACAGTAGAAGCACCATTTCAAGTACAACTATCATTTCCCGTTGAGTATTCTGTTAGCCCGTGGTATCACTTCGAACGAGCTGGCTCAATAAATGCTTCAGCATGGCTCTCAAGTGGGCTATCTTATGAAGAATATTATAATTGTAGACCTTTATATACGTCGCGCTCAGATTTTAGTGTAAATTCAAACTGGATTGTAATAGCTAAATGTTGTACTTGACAGACCATAGAAGATACTTATAATAAAAAATAAAATTTATATATGTAAAAATGAAACCCGTGTTCTGTTGTCATCGCATCACGCGTGAACGGCTGAACCGATTCCAATAATTCTTTTTTTGTTGTGTTTAGTATTGTCAGGAG
>DWCF01006802.1:0-11759 GCA_018230265.1 Delias oraia | reverse complement strand
TTTTTTATACTGAACAGATAGCCAATGACATAAGCTTTATCTTAAAGAAAAAGTAAATAATTTAGACGTAATTGTTGAGTAAGTGTCGTGTGAGCATTTCAATTTGTGTATGATTGTTTTGACTTGATTTATATACATTTTTTATTATTATTATTTTATAATATAGCTGACAACGAAGCAATTGGGTCTCCTATATGGTAAGAGAACACCGCTACCAATGTACAACCGCGCCACAGTCCGCGCATTTTTTGTGTTGCCAGCTTTTTATGCCATTTAAGCGCCATTATAAAGGTCTCCGATATCCTCACTCACAGCGAAACACATTACACGTGTGTACGTGGTTAAAGGATTTTCACGTTGAGTATTCTGTGAGCCCGGGGTATCACTTATGAGCCGGCTCATTTTAGTGCGTCCGCATATGCTTCAGCATGGTTCACCCACGGTTGAAAATATACGTTTAGCAAAATTAAAAATGGGCAGTATATACCTACGTTTCTTTCTGGTAGAATCAAAGTGGTATGCTATAAAGAGTATTCGTTTTCTAAAGGTTCAACGAATTACTTTTGAATATCTATTTTTTAAATTCCAAAACATTGTTTTATTGAGTAAATCATGCGTTAAACATAGGAATACCTGATGTTAGTGTGGCACAGCAACTAAACTAGAGATGCTATGCAAATTCTCACGAGGTATGCTCAAAACTCTGTCTGAACGAGTTATAAAACTTTTCATGGATTGAATTATAAAACGTAGTATTAAGTTGTATGTATTTGAAAGTCTAAGACATAAGTTTCTTACTGGTAGATAAATCGCAGAAAGGGAATTAAATTCCAATCTATATTATCAGTCTTATGTAAACTAATTTATAGTTTTATTATATAGCGAACAACCGCAACCCACACTTTGCTTGTGTTGTCGGCTTTTTTTGTAATGAAATGAAATGAAATATTTTTATTCAACTTAAATAAAAAAATACAGCTCGTTGAACGTCAAAATCAGTTTACCTCCGGTTCCAAGCTAAGCCCATTGAGAAAAACTGGCGATACAAACTCAGTGGGAGTATTTTTTTTACTTCCATGAGATATTTAATTTATAACAGATATTAGCTTTGAAAATGTCATGAACACCCTATTTCCAAGACGTGACATCATTTATAAAATCCTTAACACTATAGTATGCTTTATCACACAAACAATCATTTGAAATCGAAATCGTAAATCGAACCCATTGGTCTGTACCTATAGTAGACTGGTCTCCAATGTGTTTTTAATTATATAGCAGACAACGGAGCAGGTGGGTTTCCTATATGGTAAGAGAACACCACCGTCCATGGACAACCGCCCCCTACAATCCGCGCATTGGTTGTGTTGCCGAAACTCAGTACAAGTACCGTTTCACGCTCAGTGTTCTGTGTGCCCGTGGTATCATTTCGGACGAGCCGGCCCAATTAGTGCGTCAGAATATGCTTTAGCATGGCTCTCTCAAGGGTGCGACAGTATTGAGACACTCGTTCGGCCACTGTCAGGTCCTTCCAGAGACCGAATGAATTATAAATTAAATTATAACTGTCCGGACCGGGATTCGAATCTGGTACCTCTCGCTTCATAGTATACTTTTAAAATCATTAAGCTACGAGGCTCTCGAAAATGTTTTATGAGATCACAATATCGTTTTTATAGTTAATCTCGCAACATAAAATTGTATCTTATCAAATTGAAATTACTGGACATCATTGATATTATATAATATAGAATACAATATTATCTAGTTAATCTAAGTGACCGCAATTCAGTCTGCAACCTATCAATCACTAATAAGATTACAGCTATATATCAGTAGTAATTGCTCAATGACGATAGTTTACATTATGCCCTGTATTCCCACGTCTTAATTAACGTCAACAGCTCGGTGCGTAGCGAATACCATTCAATATTGAAAGCGAAAGCTTGGGATTACTAATGCACACCTTGTTAGATTAATCTATACGTACATTAGAAAAGAATATCACTCTTAAAAACATTTTACTATTAATTTTCGTAGCTATGATAAATTTGTTGGTTTGAAAATAATGTTGAGGACATTTGAGCTTTTTAATTTTAGGCTAAGATAAGCGTTTAAAAAAGTTGTATATAGCTCGATTCTATTAGAAGCCTATTTGCGGCGACTATTAAAATAAGTATGAAGTCAACTTTACTGTATGTATTTAGGCCTATAGCCCCAAATGACATATACACCAATCAAGGATTTATGTTTCTGTTTAAATATTTGTTTTTACATAAGTTTAATTTCCATTAGCGCACTTTTTTCAAAGTTATTTTTTTTTCCATTAAGAATTATGAGAGACAACTATCTAAAAGAAATTAAGCTTAATTTTTTTCTAGACTCATATATTCCTAGTCGATGCTTGTTGATAAATTTAGTTTGCTTTTTTCATGTTTTTTATGTTTAAAACCTGGTGAGTAAACACATCTGATGTAATTGGAGATGTGGCCAGATGAGATACATTACTTCCTAACAAAAACGCAATAAATTATCTCTTGTACATGTCGCATTACACAAGGAACACAAATGATAGTAGGGAATTCAAATCATTCGCAATTTCGATCAAAATGAACAATCCAAATGTGTGGCAACAAGCGAAGTCTACTGCGAAGCGATTGTCATCCGAGGAATATATCCTCCTCAATGCTCCTAGATTTATATATTCTATAATAATGTATAATGTCTTTATAAATGCAACGTGATTATCCTAGTAACATTTTCGGTTTAGTAAACTTAAACTTTCGTCTAAATCAAAACTAAACCTCAAACATTTCAGATTTCTCTCTCGACCTTAAACATAAGTGAGAAATTTTCGCTCATTTTCAAACTGTCGGATCTTTTTGTTCAATACAATTCTTTGTTTGTTAACAAAGTCTGTCAACTCTAGTCCTATACGGACTACCATATACCTTATACGACAGTTGCGAAATAGAGTAACTCTTTGGGATAATTCAATTCGGAGCGTAATGTGTCACTCAGGTTGCTTATCTCGAGGGTATTAATATTGAGGCAGGGGTCTCAGGTAACCTTTTGCGTTATATGTTGCAAACAAAAGATGTTTTCATTCAATGTATACATATAAAGCTTTTATTAGCCGTTTGGATTACCTAATCTTAGCTCTAAAGACTTTCAGGATACTATCCCATATTTTATATCATGGAAGATAAGAAGATTGAATAAAGAGACTTCATCACTAAAAGCCTTAACACAGCAAAATTGATCATTATGTTTACGGTGATGGTGGAACGGACTATTTTTCGCAACTCGACGTCTGTGCACCTGTTCTGCGTGTGGGGTAGTGTGATGTGTCACTGGATCCAAGAATCTCTCTAAGAAAACTTCTGCTAGTGATCTCAGAGTTCCGAGGTGTTGTGTCCCTGCAACTTCTGCACACTCTAAAAGGGCATGAGCTGGTGTTTCGCCCTCCTCCGTGCACGATCAATATGTTTTTAAGAATGAATAATTTTAGGCCATAGAAGGAACAATGGTAGTCTAGTTGTGTCGTGTTAGAATTCGACCATAAGTTTTATAACCAATAACCTATTGTAACCCTAACTTATTCATCTTATTTTTTATATTAGTGATCAATCACATATAATATATACATCATCATCATCATCATCATCAGCCCATTTAAGTCCACTGCTGCACATAGGCCTCCCCCAAAGAATCCAACCCGCTGCGATTTTGAGCGATCTGGATCCAGCGGTTGCCCGCGACAATATATACATGAATATAACCAATTATATTTAAATTTTTCTATGAATTGTTTGTTTTTAAAGTAGATATTTATAAATACACTTACATAAATTGTATGTAAAAAATATTTTGAATTCGTTCTCTAGTTTTGTTTTAATGAAACAAATATAAAAAATATCACAATTAAAAATAAATGAGTATTATATTATTTAATAGAAATTAAACATTGCTCTGCACTCATTTGAACATGTTTGAATAATATTACACGTTATCCAATAAAAATACAATCAATATGAAAACATTGGTTTTCATTTTATTTTGTTTTACAAAGCGAATATTTAATGACTCCATTCAACTTCCGTGTTTGAATAAGGCTTTATATTTCCACTATATTTATTTAGGCTGTTTTTGTTCGTTTTGCATCGGATCCAAAAGTTTTGTATTTTGCTTTATCTTTTATAGAATATAATATAAAAATAAATAGGTATCATTAATTTTGTAATATTATTTTAAAACAGTCAAAGAAATTGATAATTTTAGCATTATTTACATTTATTTAGTGATGAAACTTTTTAAATCCTGTACCTTAATATGTGCTTAGTGTAACATTTGTGGAAGATAATTAATACCGCATCATTATCTGAGTGCCTTCTAGTGGAAACACTCTGAGCACTCGACCTGCTTTTCTGAATACAATTATGGCCTACAATTGTTTCTTTTTATGACGTCTTTATTTCAAGTACTAACTAACATGATTGCCATTTGAGATAGCGTTTTAAAAAAAACAGTATCGAGTAAGTCATACAATTTAATTTTTTTATGTGACGATTTAAAAATCACCCAAAAGTAGTGTTTTACTATCTATAACATATGACTTTTTGAAAAGGTATGGTTTAACGGCCTTTTGACAGATAACAATGTTTTATTCAATGAAAATGCATAGTAAAATAAAATTTGTTTTAAAATAATAAATGTTCTAAGTGTTACATGTGTTATTCATATTTCATTTTCTAACAGATTCTTACGTGAAAGCATATGTCGAGTTTAAAATTGCTGTAATGATATGAAAAAAAAAAAATATTCCAAGAATTGTATTTTATCTTAGGGATTAATTAACTTAATTTAGGTTTATGAATTAAGAAATTTTATCCTGTGATTACATGTATTTTGTTTAACAATAGTTGAGGTACAAAGGTACTTTGACTCGCACCTGCCTTTAATTGGACTGGCGGTGACGTTTTATTGTTCAATTACGGTTATTACTTGGGCTTTGTTTATGGCAAGTTTTATGCGTTGATCTAATTAAAAAAAAGGTAAATGATCATAATATATTGGAAACCTAGAGTTTCCAGAAAGAAAGATAAGTATGTATAGGCCTTCAATACTAGTGTATACTACTAAAATACTAACTGGATACAAAAGGCACAATGGAGCCTCGGCTGGAAATAGATAGCGCTATGATAGTGTTTATAAAACGTTTGGCTTTTCTATCATTGCATTTTTATGTTGCGTGAGTAATATATAACCGCACATCGGAAAGAGTTTTTCTAAAGAAACATGCTGCAACAAGTAGTCTGGTTTTTAAATTTCCTTAAACTTTCAAAGTAAAATTTAAGACTCTAAAAAGAGGTAGCTTGTCAAAGCAATACCATCATTTTGTGAGCCCTTTATAGATTTCATAAATTTTTAATTACACACTTACCTATAATGCAAACTTACAAATGTAGCATAGAGAATTTTCAAAAACATTTTTATATTCTCGTGTACGTCATAGTATATAAAACTAGTTACTAGTATTATATGATATTATATATAAGTTTTACTAGTAACTATGTACTTTCTAATACTATAAAGTAAATTGTAAAAGACGATCTACGTCGCGAAGCTGTTACGTCGCAGTTACGAAAGTTCATGTCAGATAACTGTCAAATTATTATAAATACTATTATATTAAGTTACAACTTGTTTAAGAAATATGAGTATTCAAGTAAATAACAATAATTTTGATCATATTCTTTATTTTAAGTTAAAGTTGGTATTAGTTATCTGTTAGGTTAGTAAAATATTTTACAATGAACCATATACTATATATTTAAAATTTAGATCAATTCTGTAGAATTCTGATATAGATAATACCATTATAATAAATAATCACTAAAAATTAGTTTTTATTATTGTATAGCGGACAACGGAGCAGGTGGGTCTCCTATATGGTAAGAGAACGCCGCAGCCCTTGAACAATCGCGCGACAGTCCGCGCATGGTTATGATGCCGGCTTTTTACGCTTTAAGCGGCTTCCAATATCCTCGCTCAATTTGCGAAACACAGTACAGGTATCGTTTCAAGCTGAGTATTCTGTGAGTTGATTCTAGGGAATATAAAATTAAATAAAAAAAATAGTAGCATATAAAATTTAATAGTCTTTTGAGGGGATACATAAAATGCAGTAACAATCGCTATGGGTTTTTTAGCTCTGAATGGAACCTTGATTAGCAGGACGTCAAATCGAATATTGAGGTGAACGATAAAAAGGAAGTTTATCGTTACCAACTCTTTATGGTTGTAAAGTACAGATTTTCCGATCCTTTCGTTGGCGGCGTTCCAAAAATGCCAGATGTCAGATAACTTTGTTCTTCGGTTTTTATTTATATGCGCGTCGATATTTAACTTTTGACGTCTCCTATCTCAATTGGCGTGTACAAATGGATCGCGGCATTACATTTAAATTCTTTATTGACATAAGATACTTTTCTATTTTACTTTTCGAAGTCACGAAATCAGAAGCTTGTTCGATGTTAATAGTATGCCTGTGCAAGCGATGTCTTCTTTGTTTGTGAGATAAATTAAATCACTTAAATGGTAATGAGTCCATAATATGTAAATATAATGATATACTAAATGCAATTTTGTATCTGTCAAAAAAATAATATTACACACGGTAGTACTTTAAAATTATCAAGTAATATTAACGTTTTAGTTATTTCGATATTTAAATTTTGTACTCAAGTTTGTTATAAACTTTAAAACACATCAAATAAATTATACCGTTTTTGTTTTTTAAGGTCCACTAAAAATATAAACAATTTGTTATTTTCAAAAGATACTTTAATGAGATTATAGACATAGAAATGATTCACAAACAGATATAGGTACATTATGTAACGAAAGCTATGTGAGTAATTTGACTTCGCGTTCAGAACGGTTTATTAATTATGCAAACATACATGAATAAGCTATAAATGGTTTTTTATATATTAGCGCATATGCGGGATACGAAATTGAGTTCATTGACCCAACAACGTTCATGACTCGAGCTACGCTATAAATCTTAAAGGGTTATGCCTATCTGCACTGATGTAATCTTATTATATCGACAGTACTTGATAGTCAGTCACTAGGATATTCCTAATCTTAAGTCGATGTTTAGATATTAGGAATATTAATATATATAATCATAGTGCCTATAATCGAAGAAACGTTACTTTATGGAGTTTTGATTACATAATGTTCTATGATAGGTTTCTTTATAGAATATTATACACCCTTGTTTTACCTCGATCAATGATAGACACGATACAAATAATCAGAAAAAAGTACCATAGAATATTTCCAAATACTTTACTTGTTACTAAATACAAAATACTATATTTTTACAGCTACATTGAGATAACATCGCATATAACTTTGAGCTTACTCATAAATTATTCTAAAGACGAACCGTAACCGTTCCGTTTTTATGTACACTGTAAACTTCTGAACACTATTCACTAATTTATAAGAATCCTTTTTACTGTAAAAATTAAATTTTATTCAATTATTCATCAAACCTAACTGCAAAAAGGCTGTATACATGCAAATGTTTTGTTCGTGAAAATTAATTCATCTAAGTTTTTCTTTTATAAGCCATTAAAAGTTTGTGTGTTTAAAAACATCTTATTATATAGCCAAATACAGTCATAGAAATATAACTAAGCATAAACAATTTGGTCCCATTCAATGCTTTACAAAATCGAAAAGAATATAAAATTACAGATAGAGTAAAATACTTATAATGAAATTCTTAATACCGCATTGAAATTTTCTTTCAATTAGATGTTACATATAAAGTTAAAATTAGAGGCTCTTATAAGAATTAAAAGTTATTAAAAACACATCAATTACGTACGATACATTGAACATTCAACGCTTTGATAATATTATTATCAAATATTATATTTCTTGTTTTTTGTTAGCAATACAAAACAATAAAAGCGTAAGTAAGAATGAATTTAAAATGTTAACTTAATTGTTATTCAATTAACATTTGCGATTGGCTTGAGAAGTAGAAAACTCGGTAATTCTTATTAACGACTGATCTTTTATCTTGGAAACATTTGCCAATATACGTTTATTCGCCACTAGACTATTGTTAAGTAATTAAATATTAATTAGTGTTACTCTTAGATGAATAATATGTTATACACTAGTATTATATTGATTGAAAACATCAAAATTATGATTTTTTTTCCTTTGATTCATACTTTGTGATTGAGGGGTCCAAAAATAATTACGACTTAAATTTATAGCATCGACTCGATCTTAGCACCGTTTTTTACATATTCATTAAATTTTGTTAATTAATAAAAACATAATTATACGTATATAACATAAAGTCACTTTGAATTTATAATAACTCCTTAGCATGAAGCTTAAGCAAACACCACACTAAAATTTCTTATTGTATACAAGTTTGCTGACCAAAACTAAATAACACAAATATTTTTTTAAAAGATACAATTTTTTATTAATTGATACAATAAGGTTACTGTATGTTACAGGACCTTTTATCAGATTGTGCGTTTGATCTTATGAGACGATTCAAATTGAGCTTAGGGCTACCTCCAACACTATCGCCCTCACCTTTGGCACAGGTCTTTGTCCTCATTATCATAAGATCGGTTCTGATACTCGGCCGTCGTACATTCGGTGCTACCACACCACATGCATCGGACAATCTTCTTTTAATAGACAAAGTACATTTTTTACTTCTACTACTTTGGCTACTAGTTGGAGGTAATGTACAGGGACTACCGAACGCTGCATTGACTCTTTTATGATGATTTGGAGCCATTTCTAATGGTAAATTAGCGACTACAAATAGTTCGTAGAATAAATCGTCGATATGAAAGTTTCTCTTCGCCGAAGTTTCCACGAATACGCAGGAAGAGTCTTGGGTTGCACAGTAGGCGGTCGCTTCCTCCGGTTGTACGGTTCTGTTAAATAACGAAAGTTTCTAATTGATAACACGAAAATTAGTATGTTGTGAAGTGCATCTCGTTGTAACTTTTTATTAAAACGATAAAGCGGGGACAATAAAAATACTTTTTACATTTTACAATTAGTTTTTACAATTAACGAGTTTTCAGCAACCGCTTCATTAAAGTTTAAATTACAGTCCCATATATTACATTCTGGATATTATAAGATACTAATTATAGTTCCTTGTTATTTTATTTCAATCCCCTTGACTTATTAATTGTAATTCCAATTCTATTCAGTTAACACTAATGTAAAAAAACTTATTGAAAAAATGAGTACCTAAGTATTCAAAAAACAGACGTAGTACGCAAAATATAGAAAAACAACCACCTCTTTACTTAATTTAATGAAGCCGACGTTCATATTTTATTCATATGGATAAAATGTACCGAGACACAACAATTGTATATAGATCGATAATTAGCCAAGCAACTTAGCAATTTTCCCTTGCGTGACAGATAACAGTAACATGCAAGGAATAAAAAAATATTCACTCAACCAAGCCGTTATTAGCATTCCATTCCATTCTACCTATCAGGTATTACTAGGGCACTGGGTATACTATTTATAGACCGCCAATAGAACTATTTTACATTGATGTTATCCCCGGCAAAATGATTATAGTCTTTTGTTTATTGCAAGGCACTATGGGCAGATTATTGTTCTCTAAGATACAGTTCAGTTATAGTCACTAAATATGAAGATGTGTAGTATATAGTAGACTATATACATATATCGTCAGGAAGTGAGCACCGATATTTCAATATCACTTAGCATTGAGACTTCGGATAGAATATTTAATAGTATCAAACGAAGCGTACTTCACTCTTAGTGTATTTATGGTTCTATATAAATATTGTATCAACTAAATTTACTTAGAACAATTAATAAGCTCAGATATTTTAACTGAATGGCAAGATAAAAGGATATTTTTATAACAGGCAACAAATAGGTACAATGTTTAGAATTTAGTCTGAATTTAATATTATTTTTTCACTAGCTTTGGTCCGCCATTACGTTCGAGTGTTTTATATACTCGCCTGCGCGGCATTTGTATTCAAACTTACATCTCCCATTTAAAATTAATGTTATTTCTCGCTATCTAGTATATTCTTGAGTCAAATTTAATAAACTTCAACATTGTTATAGAAATCAAGACAAACCTCATTATTTTGTATTAATAAAATGAATTTTTGTATATTGCATTCATAAATCTGTTACCATTTTTTACATTCGGATTGTGGGCTTATGTGTAAACCATCATAATTGGACGTTTTTAAATTATATACCTTAGAATTTAGAACATTTACGAAGCTATTATCGTATGTATTTATGTCCTAAATACGAACCAATACCACAATTAAAAGGATCGGAATGTGCTGTATTAATGAAAGTCCCAATTAAGCTCGGTAGATCCTTTGTTTTAATATGGTAAAATTTACAATTGAATTATTAAGTTTAATTCAAAACTTATTACAATACCCTATTTATATTTTATTGAGAATCATTATATAATGTTTAAATTTCAACTTACTTTACATCCTTATCACACTTATTGCCTGCAATGGCCATGGGCACTCTTGGCGCTTGTCTGCGCCCACGACAATTACCGCTGCCCGCACTAGCCTTGGTCTCCAGGATTTGTTCGCGTAGTCGTATCACCTCTTCAAAAGACTCGCGACAATCCATGCCAAATACCAGCACGAATAAATCACCTGTAAATAAATGAAATTGATGTTTTCTCTATTGATTTTATATTATTTTCATCTATATTTGATAAAGCTAGTAAGTTGTGTTTACTATATTTGTATCATTTAAATAAAGACATTTCAATCTCAGAATGTCAACTTGCGAAATTGTAATTCCCTGAAAGTCGTACTCAACAAGTAGGAACATACTCGCGGTAAAAGCGGAAATGTTCTGTAAAAGTTGTACCAAAACAAAAGTGTGTTTCTGGCAGAAATTTTCTCACTCGCTTCTATGTCTATGTCACAGTGACAGTGTCGCTTATCGTGATACTAAATAAACGAATTTTTAAGGTAACATTTATATTATATGCTAGCGGACTGCTGTTTTAATATATACTTAATCAACAGTGCGTTTTTTCATAAAAGACTCCGCAACTCGAAGCTTTTAAATTGCATAAAAATTCATGATGCATTGAAAAAACTCCGTATCTATGTTATATATATTCAAAGGTAAATTAATTTCATAAAAAATATCAGATAAAATTGTAAAAGTACGAGTTGCCAGAGCGTTTAAAATGAAACTAGAGTGTTATGAGATACGGTCGGAATTCGACGAAATTCAATTTCAAGTTTAGAATATTTCGAGAACAATTTCGTGAAATCCTATAAAACTTTTCAGCCTTCTAAATTCAAGCACGTGACCCACGAATACTTTCAATCGCTTCTCACATTTAGCATCCACATATACTGCATAATGTATGTAATAACTTACTTATAGATTGAAAATCATATAGAACAATTTGATTGGTTTTATTATATAGTACAACGCTTAAGTAAGAGAAGAAAGCAGTAAATAACTTATACATCATCATCATCATCATCATCATCTGCCTCTTCGAGTCCACTGCTGACATAGGCCTCCCCCAAAGACGTCCACCTATTACGATCTTAAGCGATAATTTTGAATTTGATTTACACTTCGGTCTATGTAACACGTGGTTGGCTATGCTAACACCAAAAATTAAAAAAGTA
>DWCF01006801.1:0-11761 GCA_018230265.1 Delias oraia | reverse complement strand
GTTATTTGCCTTAATCACCACGCTTTGCAGGCGGGTTGGTGATCGCAGAACATCTGCTGTACTCGAAAGGGCGCTGCTGCCCACCCTCCGATGAAGTGTCCTTTAGTTGCCTCTTACGAAATCCCATTAGGAAGACCTGGAGTGGTACTATTCTGATCCGGTAACCACACGGAATTTGGGGGAGGCCTATGTCCAGTAGTGGACTTGAATAGGCTGATGACGATGAATTATTTATTAAAGTTTTTCTATAAAATGCAAGATGCTGCTGAAACTGTAAAACACATTTAGCTGATCTTCGAACCTATAATTGAAGTAATGTTCATTGCAAAATTTTCTTCTTATGTGAAGTGTGTCCAAATAATAAACGTATGATTCAGAAATTATAGAAGAGTCATGTGTTATATAAAATAAAGTTGCATCACATACGGATATCGTTTTTTTTTTATTCTATAGCAGACAACGGAGCAGGTAGATCACCTATAAGGTAAGAACATTGCCGCCCATGAACAACCGCGCCACAACCGCGCATTGGTTATGTTGCCGACTTTTTACGCCGCTTAAGCGGCATTTTTAAGAGCCTCCGATATCCTCACTCACTCTGCGAAACACATTACAAATACCGTTTCACGCTGAGTATTCTGTGAGCTCTTGATATCACTTCGGACGAGCCGAACCAATTAGTGCGTCAGCATATGCTTCAGCATGGCTCTCACGCGTTTTATACTAAAATATATCCATTTTTACAATTCTAAAATATTGTTTTTATTTTTAGTAATGCAATATGCCTCGTTTTACCATCTTTACGCTAATTTTGAAGAGATGGCGCCATACGGCGTAAATGTATCATATATGTATATTTATTTTAATTTCTTATCTCTATTGCAATTTATCTTTTATCATGATTGGATTGATTGTGCAAAAATCTATTGTTACATGTGATCGCTATTAATAGATATAAAATTCAATTTCCCTCTGAACACGTACAACATTTTTGTATTTATTAAAACTTGATTGGGTTCTATGCGATGTTAATAAATGTCTGGCGAGAAACAATTGTACGCTTCCATAAAACTTGTCGCGTGCCTCGACTGAATTCCGCCCGGCTATCGGCTTTTCCGGTTATCCCGGAACTGCTTCCGGCATATTTCATCCCCGTATCTATGGAATTATAAACTCGTGGTTTGCTTTATAGGATTCAGGATTTACCGCAATGCTTAATCCATATTGTGCATGTAACTACTGATAAATCGATTATAATTTTTCATACAAATTCAACGTGAAAACTCAAATAAGATATGAAGTTTCAAATCTTTTAATTGTTTTATTAAATTCTCTCGTCACCCGTGGGAGAGCCATGTTGAAAAATAATGATGTACGTAAAAAATAATAATGATGTATGTAAATGTGCCGTCTCGACTTAAGTGATACCACGGGATCACAGATGGTCAGCATGAAACGGTTCTGTGTTTTGCTGAGTGAGTGACGATATAGAATTATACCGCTTAATATTATATTTTTTTATTTTATACCACTTTCTCCTACCATATAGGAGACCAACCTACTCTGTTGTCCGCTATACATTTAAAAACTGTTTTAGGAAATGCGACCAATCCTGTGTGTATTGTATGTGATCTATACGCGGCGTTTAGCATGTGTGCGATGCGCTTTTCCGTGGACACACATAGCGCTTTACTGTGAACTGAACACGCTAAATTAAAATACGCCAACGACGGCTAGGGGTGAACGACGCTTTGTATTTAATAAGCAATGTCATTAAGTGGCGCCTAGCGTAAGGTTGAATGATGACAGGGTATTTTAAACATTCAATCGTAATACATATACGTCTAGAGATATGGATTCATTCAATTAATATTTTTCTTATATTTGAACTTAGCCGGTCTACGTAGTGTTCTTTTGATAATCTAGTTGATAAATTACATTTTATTTGTAATATTAGTACAGATACGAAGATAGAGTTTTTGTAAGAAGATATTATAAGCTTTGTTCAGGATATATATATTTGTTAGATATATTTTACCCGTGGGAGAGCCACGCTGAAGCATATGCTGACGCATTAATTGGGCCGGCTCGTACAAAGTGATAACCATGCGCAGACAGAATACTCAGCGTAAAACGATACTTGTACTCTTGTATTGTGTATCGCTGAGTGAGTGAGGATATTAAAGGCCCTTCAAATGGCGTTTAATCGGTGTAAAAAGCCGACAACACAACCAATGCGCGGACTTTAGGGCCGTTTTCCATGGGTGGCGCTGATCTCTTATCATATAGGTAAACCACCTGATACGTTGTCTTCTATACCATAAAAAAGATACAATCGTATATTGTTGCTAAATCATTCAGGCGTTTTTATTATTAGCGTCTCATAGTTCATGCAAGTTTGACGTCGCATCAACGGCGAACCTTAAGTAGTGTGGTAATGAGTAACGCGCCGCGGAGCCTCCCTTTGTTAGCACACAATGCAGTCTGAGTGTAGCGGCCGGGCGCAGACGGCGCTGGGAACTTTCATTGTTAATATTTCATGTATGCTAAACGGAAGCTAAGTTGCGTTCAGAGCTGTTGTTTTAAGGATGCCAGTTTTTTAATTAAGATATTGGTAGATTGCAATGAATGCGTGCGTAGTTATTCAATTCAAGGTTTTATTATTATTTGTATACGTGTATATTATATGCATAAGAGATCTTCCTTGCTCATAGACTACCGGGTTGCGATCGATGTTTAGGTTGTAATGCCGGGTTTTTACATCGCTTAAACAGTATAACTTAGTGGGTATCCCTATTCACTAAGCAAAACACAATACAGGTAAGTATTATTTCACGTTGGTATTCTGTAAGTCTGTGGTATCACTTTGGATGGTCCGGCCGAGTTACTGCGTCAGCTATTGCCTGGAATCGAACTTGGTACTCATGGCGTCAGGGTAGCTTATCAGAGCGCTCGGCGATGGTGCTTTTGTAATGAAACAAAAAGTAAAACTTGTCAAGATTCAATTAAATGAAAAACATTACTCTTGTACGCGTTGAAAGAATTTTAGCTTTTTTACCGTTTTCATAAATTCTATGAGTGCCATTTGTTAATACTGTAGGATTGGTAAGGTCAAGTAAATTTATTTGGTAGCAATTACGTTACATAATATTTGTACTTATTAAGGTTCATAGGTAGTTTTGCGTTATGCTTTCACAAACAAAACATTGTAATTTTAACAGGCTCAAATTATATTTGGACTATCGTTGTGGTTTGTCACCAGAAATTGCTAATAAACTCGATTGCAACTAAAATTCATTTTCGAGTTTCAATGGTAGGCTCGACTCAGCGCCGCCCGCCCAAGCGGGAAAGCCTTCGCAGTCGCGTTGCGGTCCCTGCAGGGCGCGCACGGTTCTGTGCGTACATAACTCGTTCTTTGTTTAGTGGTATGTATTTATCAGGAATATACATGAAATAAATATGTAATTGTTTTATATGTAGGCATTTGTTATATTTTATATTGCTAATAATTTGTGTCGTTTGAAAATGGATGGATTAAAATACCTTTTGCTCTTAATTTGCAAAACCGAAGCTTTGCATACGCTGAATGAATCCTATACATATTAGTAGACGTATTTAGTATGTTATTTTCGTAATATTTACTTTATATAAATTTAAACTTTTTGTTTTATAAATCGAAATTTGTATGAGTTTTTGAATTAAGCTGCTTTTGCATATTGCTGATTATGGCTATTAATACTAAATGGTAATTGTTAGCCGATATCAAAATACATAGTATGTTATGTATTTAATCCTATAAGGGTTGAATTTAAATTTTGAATAAAGGAGATCTTCGTAGCTAATGTCTTATAAGCTTACCACGAAGCGAGAGGTATCGGGTTCGATCCTTGGCCCGAATAAAGCTCTTTGGAAGGGCTTGACAGTGACCGTGCGAGTGTCTTAACCGTGGAAGACCCACGCTGAAGCATATGCTAACGGCACTAATTAGGTTTTTTCGTGCGAAGTGATAGAACGGTTTCACAGAATACCACCGTTGAAAAGTACTATTACTGTTTTTCATTGAGTGAGCTATATTCTTATATCGGAGATAAAATCCGACAACAAAATCAAAGTGTAGATTGAAAGTTGATATACGCCTTTGCCCATTGCCCGCTATACCATAAAAAACTTACTTGTCTTACATATATTATCATCATCATCATAATTTCAGCGGCTGTGCGTCCACTGCTGGACATAGGTCTCCCATTCGGATTTCGATGCTATTTGCCATAATCATGCTTGGCTGGCGTGTTGGCGATCGAAGTTAGGTTTTGTAGTACGCCGAGGACGCCGCTGCCCGCCCTTCGGTTTGTCCCTTAGTCGCCTCTTACGACACCCACGGGATAATATGGGGAAGCCAATTCTAAGCCTTCACGACAAATAAAATTAACATAAAATAATAAGAGTATGTATATAAAGTAGTCCTTTAATTGTAAACATTAATAGGTTATCGTAGTGGAATAATTTGTTGTTCAGAGGAAGTGTTAAATGTATTATACAAATATGAGGTCGACTTATCTACCACACAGTTTTCCTCCAACGGCTACACTAATTGTTAACAACGTCTAACTGTATTAGTTCTACTGTGTCATGGCTGTTTCATTTCTCTCTTGAGATTCTCTCTTTGTGAGAGAGCGCAAACATGGCACGTATAATTTTATAGCGCCCCGTACCAACTTTGTAACATACATTACACGCGTCAAAAGCAGTTGTAAACTACCGTAAAGTCTGGGCGACCGGGTTTGAACCTCGGTCAGAATAAAAATGTATAATTTATCCGATCTTTGGAGGAGCTTAACAGTGGCTGGGCGAAGTGATACCACGGGCTCACAGAATACTCAACGTTAAAGAGTACTTGTGCTGTTTCGCTGAGTGAGTATAACAGAGGCCCGTGATACTAAACTCCTCGAGCCCAAAACGCCGGTAATACGACCAAATCTCGGTGCATAGTTTGCGATGATCTCTTACCATAGATAAGACGCGCCTCCATTTTCTGCTACACAACAAAAAAAAAATCGTGGCGTGGATTTAAAATCACAGAAATTACACGAGCAAACTATCTGGCCCTTGAATAAGTTATCTAATCTCCTCTATCACTAATGTCGTGCTATGTCCACATTTTGTATCAAATAATAAAATAAGTGGGTGTTTTTTTTGTTGTTGTCTGTAGTGATTGTTTCGAGTTAGGACATCCCTGACACTAACTTGACAGGATATAGCCATTGACGGCTCAGTTATCGTCGGCGCGCGGCCCAAACACAATGTCATCCTTTGTCACCGTTGAAGGATCAATTGTATAATTTATTTTTTTGATAATTTTAAGTGAAAAATTGGTAAATTAAGTGACTTCGCCATGCTGTCCGTACGGCAGGTTGACGACAGGCTATACAGCTTCCAGAGGTTGAAGGAGAAGTTTGAAAAACCTAGGTAAAAGCCTATTTTTTGTTATGCTGGATAAAACTGAAATTTTCGCTCCCTTTTGGATTGTTAGTATTATTATCGCTACTTTCATGTTATTGGTATTTTAATGTTACATATATATAATCCATAAATAATTGAAGTTTTGTTATTCAAAACGAATGAATCAATAATAATATAATGAATAGATCTTAAATATATGTTTCTATTATCTATTGGTTTTTGTTCAAAGATTATTTTTTTAAATTATAGTCTTGTATTTCTACATTATGATATAGGTAGGTATGATTTTTTATTTTGAATATTCACCCAGTGCCAGCTTTACAGTTTGATAACATAATAATTTTAATGAACGTATTAAATAACTACTTATGTAAGTAGTTATCATCAAATTTGTTAGTATTTGCATCATGAAAACACTCCACAGATTCTTCATATAGAAAAAAATTTTCGATTTACAGACATTACAGAGATGATTATAGTTAGTTGTATAATTTGATTAGAAATATGTACACATAAACTTGCAGCCACATGTGTGTTTGGATTTTATATGAAATACATAGTATAAGAACCTGCCTGAACAAAAAACCGTTTTGTTGACAGATTCGGTGGTGGAGTGCAGCGGAGTGCCACACATGCCGACATGCCACACCGGGGAGGCACGATCGCTGAGAGGTTAGTATTGCACCTTTTTATGTAAAGTTGGAGGCAAAGAGCAAGAGATTACTTAACGTGAAACGGTATTCGTACTGTGTTTGGTTGAGTGATTGAGGATATCGGCGGCCACACTCTGCGCATTAGTTGTGTTGATTCCTTTGTCGGTGAACTATAAAATTGTTAGAGCCGTTTAAAAGAAATACTTTGTATTCGTTTTAAAGTGTTTACAAATAGACGACGAAGGCGACGGTCATTGATCCATAACACAGTATCGAGTGCGCTTAGAGGAAATTAAAATGAATTAATCGACGACGCTCTTGAATTACTTATTACTTACCGCGACACATGTTATGATTTATTGATCTGATATGATTGTGAACAATTGTTATTCATTTTTTTTAAATGCTCATCGGAACGGCAAACGTTGAGTAGGTTCACCTAAGATGAATAGACTTTTTCTCCAGGATCAGTCCCAGCTGGAACGTGAGTGCGTTGCCGACTTTTTAGGACTAAATACGCTCTTTTTTTGAAGGTATCCAAGTCGTATTAACTTTGAAATATTTCTGATTCCACAGAGTGGAGATGCGCGGTATAAATTGTCTTACTCTACTTATTTCTTATATAATGCTAAAGTACAAAACAAAATACAAAGCCAATAGTTAAAACAAATAGGACAATAGCATGGCTTCTTAGGAAACTAAATTAAATATTTATTATAATATTGCAAAAAAGCAAAAGATTTTTTTCTATAATGTAACTTCTGTCTAATCTAACTTAAAGTAATAGATGCCTGTCTTAGGTAATAAAACGAATCATTCCTTTCACGCCTGTTAACTTAAATAAAGCTGAAAGTACACTTTCGGTTTCTTTGAGATACGTTTACCGTTACTGATTACAGAACCAATTAACAGACCATTAAACTATTGTATCGCAGGTTATCTTTCGTTGTCGATTTTGGTCGCAAATATTTTTTGTAAAAAGGGAACATTACTTATACTCACCCAGAATCGTTAGCCGGTCCACTTCTAGACATCTTTAACCCCTATAGGTATATAAAGATTATAGTATACTGGCCCGCGGAGGTGTGGCCGATTCCTTTTTATGCAGTGTTTTATATTTTCAATTACATGTGAAAGATAACTATATTTTTAATTACATCACGGACAATGGAGCATGAAATCCACGCAGCCCGTGGACTACCGCGCCACAATTCGCGTTTTGGATGTGTTGCTTTTACGCCCCTTAAGCGGTATAATTTACTGGCTTCCGGGCTCCGGTATCCTTACTCACTCATCGTTTCTGCCGTTGGACGTCCACTGCTGGACATAGGCCTCCCCTTTGGACCTTCATGCATATCTGTCGGAAGCAACATGCATCCAGCGTCTTCCGGCGACCTTTATAAGGTCGTATGTCTATCTTGTGGGTGGACGTCCTACGCTGCTCTTGCTAGTCCGTGGTTTCCACTCTTGAATCACAATACAAATACTGGTTTCGGCTGGTAAAAATATCCCGTGGTTACACTATTCGAGCCACCCCTATCAATGCGTCAGCATTACTTCAGCATGGCTCTCGCAAGGGAAATCTATGACGAGAATACCATTACGATTACTGTCCACTCAACTGAGCGCCCTAATAATAATGTCAAACGCACGCTTTTGATATTGACAGTCTCCACTAACACAAATTTTGTTGCCTAGTTGAGAACAACTTGAGTTACAACAATCGATTCAGCTACCGTGAGGTTTCTAAAATATTTTTCAATACCGTTTGTATTGTTTGTATAAAAATCTCAGAGCCCGTAATATTTGTCGGGAAAAATATGTCTATACTATAGATTTTTTTTAACTTTAAGAAAATCATGTCCAAACGAGCAGGAGGCTTACCTCCGGTCAGGTCAAGCGGTCCTCCGCTCGTGGACAGTCCTTGCAGCGACACGAGTGCGTTGCCGATCTTTAAGGAATATATACACCCTATTCCTGAAGGTTCCCAAATCGTATTGGTCGTCGGATTGGTATTGAATGCAAAATTATTAAAAGTAATGATATAGTTCGTGTTCTGGGAAAACTTGCTAATGCGGTTTAAAATACATTACGCGGAAGGTTGGTAATGGTATTTCCCCAACTTTGGTAATTGTCCGCTTCTATTAAATAAATATGTAAGTTTATTAAGCTAACATATATTAGCTTATTTTAGCTAAAAATAAAGCTCACTATAAAGTTCATACATTTTTAATTAATAATGTTGATAATTGATTCGGTCTTTAATTCGGTTCCTTATATTAATGTACTAAAGCTTATTAAACACATTTCTTGAAAAAAAATCTGACTGAGTTTCTCGACTGGGCTCAGATCTGGATTTGTTCACGAACTGAACTACGAATTATTACTGAAATATGTCGACGTGCCTATGGGGACCACATATAAAATAAATAATGAATTTATTAAAACTATTTGTTATTTTTTATGGTACAGCGGATGACGGAGCCGGTGGGTTACCTATATTTTAAGAGAACACTGCCGCCTATAGTCAACCGTGCCACAGTGTGCGCTTTGGTTGTGTAGTTGCCTTTTTACTCTACTTAAGCGGCAAAATTTCAAGGGCCTCTGATATCCTCACCTACTCAACAAAACACAGTACAATAACCGTTTAACGCTGACTATTCTGTGTACCCGTATTTTATATGACAAAGATATTTCAGTCGACAGGACTCGGTGATATGCGACTGTTGCTATATTTAAATAATTGCTATATATCATAAAATACGTTATAATTGTCTCTGAGTTAGTGGAGTTCTACGAATATTTACACGTAAATACATTGACGTAACAGGCAATGAATTGGTCCGTTATCTGTGTTAAAATAGAACAATTTTAATGTTTGTCAGTTGTCATTGATAATGGCTACCCTTAAACTTGTTGGGCATTCTCGAGATAACGCTATGTTTCCGGCCGTATTGTTTACTTGTAATGCAAGCGTAGATTTTTCTTATTTTGTTTTCTAGTACAACATAATAATCATTTATACAATTATTGAAATATAGTGCCCTTCCGAATACTGGAAATGTTCTGCGATTACCAACTTGGTGATTAAGGCAAAATAATCCCCCATTTTGAAGGAGGCCTATAACCAGCAGTGGACTTAATAGACTGATGATGATGATATACCTTAAAAGAGGCTTTATTATCAGAAACTGATATTTGATCTGTTAAGATAATAAAAATATGCAATAAGATTTTACATGAATAAATTGTGATTTAAAAGCCACAGATTACTTTTAACCATATAAGCGATATTATAAATAATTAAATAGATTTAAATAGAAACGCCTGAGAAGAGTCAATGAAATGATGCATTTTTTATATCCTCAAAATCTAACTTTTATATTTATTATCTTACACTGGCAAACTAAAGTTGAGTCAGTTTATAAAGTTGATTAAAATTGTTCTTCTTTTTCTTAATTTTAAGACTGATCGATGCATATAAAATTCATAACAATGGATCAAGCCGTTTTGGGGGAGTTTGGCAAGTAGTATAATGAAACCAGATTTTCGTTTATAAAAATGTGTTTAATTTGCTTATTCAATGTAATATGTTACAATTTCAGGTTGGCTGCGCTTCAGGCGGCGGGGGCGAATGATTGGCGCGCGAGGGTATGCCGTTTGAGTCCCGAGAGAGAGGACTCCAAGGCGATCGAGAGAGCTAAGAATAGGATCAATGTGAGTACTCTTACTAATTCACGATATTACTAAAAACCTAAAATGTCCAAGCACGTAATGTATATACAATTTAAATATCATATATAAAAAATCAGTCTAAATCAATAAAACTTGACATAGTATATGTTAAATATTTTACATTACATTTAAAATTTTCTCTAAAATCTATTCTTAAAACTAAACAAAAAATGGGAATTAAAAATATATTCGCTCTTAAAAACTTCCTATTGCTACCTAGGTAGTTAAAGTTATTATGCCAAACATAGAAATATGTAAACAATACAAATAATCGTTTTCGTTT
Organism: Delias oraia; assembly: GCA_018230265.1. Taxonomy (NCBI): domain Eukaryota; kingdom Metazoa; phylum Arthropoda; class Insecta; order Lepidoptera; family Pieridae; genus Delias; species Delias oraia. The sequence goes on along the minus strand of DWCF01006801.1, from coordinate 1,630 downwards.
TCTTGAACGTTACCGACATACATATTATTTTAGGGTAATTTCTTAAGGTCGCATTGAGTTTAACTATATGCCTATTGTAACGGTCTTCTGTCGTATATAACAGTTTTACTACAAATTGTTTGTATAAGTGAGTTATTTATTACATTAGATTCTTTGTAATATACCATTGTGCTTTAAATTACTCTATTGTTTTATATTCGCTTATCGGATTTATGTCAATGGATTACAGTACTTTGAGTTAAGTATCATTTCTTAAATAAGCAATTCCTTTAACATACTTTGTTTATATTTATTAGAAATATACGACAAAATTTTTGAATTTATTGGCGATCACAAACTGCAAATGAATCTCTTTCAAATCAGATGATAGAGTTCTGTGTAGGGACCGCGCTAAAAACCGCTTCCGACGGAAACGTAGGCGAGGACTGATATATGTAGCAAAACCCACACCGGTGAGCTTCCGACCGGCCGCCCAGGCGGCCAACATTCGTATCTCGCAGGAGACATCGCTATTTAATCAAAAATACTAATAAATAGATTCCTTTTAAGTAATTAGGAACTAGTGCGGTTAAAAAATTGTATATGAATATCTGTTGTTCTGAATGTATCAATTTAAATGTGTAAATGCTACATTTCAATACTTCAAATGTCACCTCCAAATATAAACTCGAAGCAACTATAATTTATATAGACAATCTATATTAGTTTAAGTGAAAATATTTTTACTGACATAAATCAAAAATATCGAGCTGTTGTGAAAAATAAAGTTCCGACTTTTCCAAGCGCATTTTAACAAGCTTTCGTTGAGTGGTTTGAGCTTAAGCACCCTCAATGTATCGCTGACCTTGCGACTTTGACGCACCCTAACACTCTGGCTGTCTTGGCTCTTTTACGTCCATGAACGTTATGAAATCATGCTAGATCTTAGATATCCTTTTGAATAAAGCTCTATAGGATGTTCCATTGTATGTAAAATCTCAAAATGTGAGGCTTTCATTTGTGGTAGCTATACTAATAAAATAATGTTATGTCTATGGTTTTATTCCGTTCTACGAGCTTCTGTATATTTTAGTCGGACATAAATAATCATCAATATTCCTTGTATTTGATTCGGTTGAAATCTTAAGTAAAGTAACATTTGATATTTTATTTAACGTACAATCTGTAGATCTATCAAAAAGTTGTCTTTCATATATTAATCAAAAATCTGTAACTTTTTGCCCTTGATATGATACGCTATATTCTAACTTCAAATTTGTCTATGAAAGGGAAAGTCGTGCTCAAATGTGCTCAGAAGCGGAACAATAGATTGTTGGCAGCGTGTTGACACGAGGGCGCTCAACATCTCTTCAACCTTGTAAAATCGCATTTATTCTGTTTTTTACATTAGGGAAGCTTGAAGGATGAAGATCCACTCATGTTGTAATTATAGCCAAAGGCTTTACTCCGAGTCTTCTGCACGATTTTTACTGAAAGGGTCGACTCAACTGAAGTAATACCACAGACTCACAGAATACTCAGCGTGAAACGGTACTTGTATTGTGTTTCGCAGAGTGAGTGAGAATATGAGAAGCCCTTAAAAATGCCGCTTAAGTGGTGTAAAAGCCGGTAACGCAAGCAATGCGTGGAC